>JARBWK010000016.1:0-43561 GCA_030556195.1 Anolis apletophallus | reverse complement strand
GAAAAGGCGGGGGGACGGGGACGACTAACTGGGAGATTTCCATTGGGAGCATGGGATCCAGGGGCGGTCCTACCGGTAGGCAAAGGACGCCGCTGCGTGGGGCGCCATCAGGGTAAAGGGCGCATTCCCCCGCCCACCAGACAGCGTCCGGCCGCTCAGGGAAGCCGCGGTGCCAAGCAGGCACTGCTCCTGCTCCGAGGCGGCAGGGACGGCGGGAGCTCCATCTCGCCCTGCAGGTAAACGAGCTTGCCGAAGGGGAGAGGGCAGGCTAGCACCGCTCAAGGCTGGGTGGGGGATCCTGGGAGCTGTAGTTCCACAAGGCCTTACAGCAGGCATGGGCAAACCTCGGCCTTCCCTCCAGGGGTTTTGAACTTCCACCATTCCCTCAGCTGGGAAAGGAAAGCCCCCTGAGGCTATTAGGCTCGCCTCGGGGGCCGCGCAGGAGCCCGGCGCCAGGAGGCGCTGCTCCTGCCCGAGGAGGCAGGGAAGGCGGGGCTCGCTCGCGCCCCGCAGGTAGCCAAGCTCGCGGAAAGGAGGGGGGCAGGCTGGCCCCGCTCAAGGCTGGGTGGGGGATCCTGGGAGCTGTAGTTCCACAAGGCTTTACAACAGGCATGGGCAAACACAGCTGAGGGGGGAAGTGGAAGGCGCCTGTTAGGAATGGAGGGAAGGCCGAGGTCTGCCCATGCCTGGTGTAAGGCCTTGTGGAAAAGGCCCGAGGCTGTTTAGGAATGATGGGAGTTGTGGTGGATGTTTTTTGGGGGGGGCCCCAAAATAATGTTCGCTTACCATTTAAAATGACCTTAGACCGCCCCTGATGGGATCTGTAGCACTAGCCACCCTACCCCCTGGCTGGCCTATTGGCTGAAGATCCCAAGTGATGCCTGCAGTGGTCAAGCGAGAGGCCTGGCCTTGGATGCGACCCTGGCTCTGAGCAGGGCAAGCGGCCTCTCCAGCTCCTCATTTGGTTCTTTGCCTCCATGATTTAAACCTATTTCAAGATCAAGACATGAAAGGTCAAGGGGGCAGCCGCCGCCACGGGCGCAATAAATCCCTTGGTCTCATTTCCCATGTTGAGCTGGTACACACCCGGGGGGGGGGCAAGAGCGATCGCCCAAGCCTCCCGGGCGAAAGGGAAGGCGATGGACGGTGGGTCGGGGAGAGCACCCGCCTACTCCCCTCCCTCGTTCCTCACCCCTCCCTCCCTCCTTCTCTGCGGCAGGAGGCCTCAACCGGCCAGGTGGCCACTGCAGTCCCAGGTGAGGCCTATGTGGAGTGGCCACAGGCAGGGGCGGTCCTACCGGTAGGCAAAGGACGCCGCTGCGTGGGGCGCCATCTGGGTAACAGGCGCATTCCCCCGCCCGCCAGACAGCGTCTGGCCGATGTTCCGCGGCCAAAGAGGAGCCCGACGAGTAGTAGCGCTGCTGCAGAGACGCAGAGGAGAGCGGTGTGCTGGAGCGCAGGAAGAGGTTGTTCATGCCGGCGCCACCGGTGCGGTAAGAGCACAGGGAGACCCCCGGGGAGGAAGCGCTGAGGAAGCGCGAGGAAGAGGAGGAAGCAGCGTCCACGCAGGGGAGGAAGAGTAGGAGCCCGGCGTGGGGCCAAAGGTGCGGCGGTAGGAGGTGGAGCCACGGAGGAGGCAACACCCCGCCCTGCAAAATGGCTCTTCCCTTTGGCCCGGCATGGCGCCCCCGATTCCACCCCTTCTTCTCCCCCCAAATTAAGGCGGATTCCGAGACCCCTTCTGCGTCAGAAGAAGGGGCTCTTCCCCCACCCATAACGTTTGGGGGGGGGGCGCCAAAATAATGTTTGCTTACCATTTAAAATTACCTTAGACCGCCCCTGGCCACAGGGCAGCCTGAAGACGGGAAGGGGGTCCTGGCCAGGGACTCTGGGCACTGCCGTCCAAAGTGCCTCTGGGTTGCTGTGAGTTTCCTGGGCTGTATGACCATGTTCCAGGAGCATTCTCTCCTGACGTTTCACCCACATCCATGGCAGGAAATTTGGCAAGTAATGTCCAGGGTGGGAGAAAGGCCTCTTGTCTGTGGGAGGCAAGCGTGAATGCTGCAATTGGTCACCTTGATTAGCATTGAAAAGTTTCATGCAGTTTCAAGGCTTGGCTGCTTCCTGCCTAGGGGAATCCTTTGTTGGGAGGTGATTAGCTGGCCCTGATTGTTTCTTGTCTGGAATTCCCGGTTTTGAGTGTTGTTCTTTCTTTACTGCTCCTCGCCAAGTCTGCCCCTCTTAGCGTGGGGCAGCTCCTAGGGAACGGGCTTGGCCTCTCTATGCAAGCCTCACCACAAGGCCCCCTCCTCGCCTTGGCTGCCCGCCTGCTAGCAGTGCTGGGTGCTTGGCCCTGGGGCTGGGGGGGGGGTGCGACTCTGGTTGCTTTGCTGACCCAGACCCTGCTGCCCACTGCCGTGGCCACACTCCAGCTCAGCAAGTGCCTTCTCCCACTGGAATGGTCTGGCAGCCCCCGGCGCACCCAACAGCCACAGCCGGAGTCACTCTGGAGAAGCCGCTTTGCTTTTGAGTTAAGGTTGCCAATTCCTTTCTGTAGCCATTGACAAGAGCATTCCTCCTTTAGTGGGCCCCACCAGGAGAAGGCTTGGGTGGCCCTCCAGTTTCAGAGGAGGAGAGGGCTGTGCGTGTATGCGTGTACAGGGAGTGGTCAACCCCCTGTTCAAGCAGCTCCACCCGCTGCTGATAAGTTTCCGGTCTCAATTTAAGGTGCAGGTTATCTATATATATAAAAAGAGAGCTGTCATCCTAAGTAGCCTATAGACAGCAAAACCACACAAGGCAGACACACCAAATCAGCCCACATATACACAAAACCCCACGAGGTATGTTTACCCCCCCTCCCCAATTAAACAACACAACCAAAAATACAAAAACAATTGGACTACAGCTCCCATGATCCCCGACACCACCCCCTCTGGCAGTTTAGAGTGTCGGAATGTTGGTGGTGCTGGCCAATTAGAGGCATTATGCAAATACTCCCTCAGTTAGAATATAGAGGCTGGGAGCCACCCCCCTCTGGCGGTTTAGAGTGTCGGGATGTTGGTGGTGCGTTATGAGAGGCGTTATGCAAAGAATCAGAGGCGTTATGCAAAGAATCCCACAGTTGCAACCAATCAGAAAGCTGGCACATATCCACATACATACGAACATTCACGTTGTTGTCCCAGGCCTGGGAATACAGTGGGGCAGGACTACAATACAACAAAAGGAAGATACAATTCCCAACTCATCCTGAGCAAACTGCTAAAGGTCTCTTAATGTTATCAACAAGAGGCAAAATGGCCATCTGCCTAGACTCCTCTGATTGTGCTTTCCCACCATGTGGGTAGAAGGGGTTAGCCACAGACTATGGCACAGCAACGCGTGCACAGGTCAGCTAGTAACCTATAAAGCCCTAAACAGTTTGGGACCTGCCTATCTTCGCGACCGCATCCTCCCTTACTGCACAATCACTGGGGAGGCTCTCCCTTCGCTCCCTGAGGGTGAGATGAGAGAGACGGCCCTGGAACTCTCTCCGCAGGGAAACTAGGCTGGCACCCACCCTGCCCTCCTTCCGTAAAGACCTAAACATGTGGATGTCCTGCTGTGCTTTTGATTAGACCGTTCCCCAGATAATTCTGGGCCCAGCTATGGCCCGAAATCTAGTTCTTGCACTTGACTACTCTTCCTTACCCAGAGACATATTGCCTCCAGTGGCGCAGTGGGTTAAATCCTGATGCCAGCAGGAGGAAAGACCGACAGGTCGGAGGTTTGAATCTGGGGAGAGCGCAGATGAGCTCCCTCTGTCAGCTCCAGCTCCCCATAACGGACAGGAGAACTGCCTCCCACAAGGATGGTAAAACATCAAAACATCCGGGCATCCCCTGGGCAAGGGACTTGCAGACGGCCGATTCTCTCACACCAGAAGCCAACTGCATTTTCTCACGTCGCTCCTGACACGAAGGAAAATAATTGCCCCCCGTTCCTAATTTAACCTTCTGGCCTTTGCACTTTATCCATCAGCCCTGACCTCACAACTGACCTGCACCAGCCACTCCACCCGGGCCCAGAAACCCTTTACTTACATACTTACTTACTTACTACGTACTTACGTACTTACGTACTTACGTACTTACTTACTTACGTACTTACAGTATGTACTTACTTACGTACTTACTTACTTACGTACTTACTTACGTACTTACGTACTTACTTACGTACTTACTTACTTACTTACTTATGTACTTACTTACTTACGTACTTACTTACGTACTTACTTACATACTTACTTACTTATGTACTTACTTACTTACGTACGTACTTACTTACTTACGTACTTACTTACTTAGGGGATCCCTCGCAGCCCAAAGATGTGACGCTCCTCCAGTTCCGGGGTCTTGGCAGGCCAGGGGTCCGCAGGTAGGTCCTCAGGCCATTGGTTGTGTGCTCAATGGTTGTTTTCACACTCTTGTTATGTTGTTGTTTGTTTTATATTGTTTTTGGGATGATGTTTTGTGTACTTTTAGTGTGTTCTATTTTAACTACGTCGGAGGGGCTTGTCTCCATGTAAACTGCCCCGAGTCCCTCTGGGGAGATGGAGGCGGGGGACAGAAATAAAGTTTATTTATTTATTTATTTATTTATTATTCAATTTTATATTCCGCTCCTCCCTGCAGGCTCGGGGCGGATTACAGCACAATAAAAACATACCATAAAACATACACTGAAACTTCCATTAAAATCAATACAGTACAATAGTAACTAACAAGGATTACGTTGTTAAATCCGGTGTAGCGTGCCCTTTGCATTCAGACTTAACTGAACGCCAACCTGGAGAGGGCGGTCTTGCACGCTCTTCGGAAGGGAGCAAGCTCAGAAACCGCCCGAGTGTGGTCGGGAAGGGAATTCCAGAGCACAGGAGCCACAACAGAGAAGGCTCGCTGTCGCGTAGTGGACAAATGGCAGGCGTGGATCGATGGAATAACCAAGTTGTCCTTGTTGTTGTTGTTACCTCTTGCCAGGCCCGGATTCAGCAATTTTGGCGCCCTAGGCCACACTTTCAAATTACGGCCCCAAACCTCTACCGCACCCCCCCCCTCACCTCCTCGCGCCTCCTTCTTCCTCTGCGCACCCCGAGGGCAAACCTTCCCTTCCTCCTTCTCCTCGCCACGCGCCCGGCTTCCTTGACTCCTCGCCACGTGCCCAGTGTCGCGGAGGAGGAGGAAGCCGGGCGCATGGCGAAGAGAAGGAAGGGCTCGCTCACCCCTGGAAGCGAGCCATCCCTTGCTTCTTCCTCCTGCTCACCATGCGCCTGGCTTGCTCCTCCTCCTCCTTGCCATGCGCCCGGTGTCGCGGAGGAGGAAGGGAAGCCCCACCTCCAGGGCATGTGGAGCCGCGAGGAGGTGCGGGGGGCGCCAAGGAGGAGTGCAGGAAAGGGGAGGGGGCGCGGGGCGGGCGTGGATTGCGCGCAGGCGCAGAAACGCCCGAAAATCGAACTTTTAAAAAAAAATCTTAATTTTGGGGGGTTTGGACCTGCCGCCCTCACCATGGTTGCCGCCCTAGGCCATGGCCTAGGGTGGCCTTATGGATAAGCCGGGCATGCCTCTTGCATGTGCATGTAAGCACAAGCTTCTCCCAGAGACTGGCCTGCCTCTACTTAGCTTTACCAATCTTGTAGTTGGGGGGGGGGGTGCTTTAGATTAATCCTGGCCTGTAATTGGCCGTCCTGCGCCGGTCCCTCTGGGCAGCTCTCATTAAACAAAGATACGTCTTTCTCTAAAACAGAAGCGAGGAGGAGGCGCGCATGGGTTTCTCTTGCCAGGAGGAAACAGAAATCCCCCGGGCCGGCTTGCTCTTCTGCGAGGAAGGAAGACCCGCAGAGGCCACGCAAGAGCCCCAATTAAGGAGGAAGCCCGTTGGATGTCCTGGGTGCAAAGGCCGGCCGCCCACCTTCGATGCCAGAAGGCAGTGGGACTGGTGCCTGGGGCCTCCTGGACCCCCTGGTGGCGCAGCGGTTGACCGTTCGAATCCGGGGAGCGGGGTGAGCTCTCGCTGTTAGCCCCAGCTTCTGCCAACCTAGCAGTTTGAAAACACGCAAACGTGAATAGATCGCAATGGACCGCTTCTGCGGGAAGGTAACAGCACTCCATGCACTCATGCCAGCCACATGGCCTTGGAGGTGTCTACGGACAACGCTGGCTCTTTGGCTTAGACGTGGACATGAGCGCCACTCCAGGGTCAGACACAACTAGGCTTAATGTCAAGGGGAAACCTGTACCTTTACCTAAGGACACACGTTTTGTGGTGACTGTTGTGGCTCAGTTTGAGCAATGGGGGTGTGAGTGCGCAATGGGGCAGAGCCTTGTGCTGCAGACATGGAGGGCTGCCTTCCTCTCCCGCCCCCGCCCGGCCCTCCTCCCGACCCAGCCTCACCGTCACCCTGGACGGCCCATTCCTCTTCTCACATCGACTACTCTTATTAAAGCCATCTGTTCCAGCGTTGCCGCGGCCGGAATGAATTGTGTTATGACTCCGGTCACCTCCATGAATAGCCGGGCCTCAAAGTCATTGTGCGTCGGCAGCAGGGAGGCCATCCATTACTTTGCTCTGCCACCCGACTGGCTGGTCGGTCGGTCGATGGACAGACCTCTGCACATGACACGCATGCGCCTGGGGCTGCGCCCTCTTTCCTCTCCTTCCTCCATTGCGCCTCACTTGAAGCAGTGTCGCATCTCCTCTGGAAGCCCCCCCAGGCCAGGCCATTGGGGGCTCGCCTTGCTTTCCTTCTCAGGCTGCCTTTGCAACCAGTGGGCTTTCTGCTGTGGTTTCTGGTTGAGCTGCGACCCCTACGCTCAGCGCCACCAGGCCTCTGGGTTTCCCGGCCCTGCAGGTCTTGTGAACCGGGATTTTCCACCACCCTGGGACCCAGTCCGGGTATCTAAGGATCAGCAGCACTTTGGTGTTGTTGTGGGCTCTCATTCTGAGGATGTTTTCATCACACAGCATTCACTTCCACAGAGCCCTGTTTGTGCCGCTTTGGGGTCCCCTGAGGACGCGAGGGACGCGTACGCCAACAATTACATGGAATACGGCAATGTGTCACAATGTGCTGCAAAATGGACTTGCAGCACGGGCCCCAAAGGCAGGCAGTCTCCAAAGACGTTGCCTGGGGGACACCCAGCTGTTTTGCCATCCTATGGGGGGCTTCTCTCATGTCCCCACTTGAGAAGCTGGAGCTGACAGATGGGAGCTCACCCCACTCCCCGCATTCGAACCGTTGCCCAGGGGACGCCTGGATGTTTTACCATCCTAAGGGAGGCTTCTCTCATGTCACCGCATGAGAAGCTGAATTTGAACCGCCGACCTTTCCGTCAGCAGTCCTGCCAGCACAATGGCTTAACCGCTTGCGCCACTGGCGCCTCCATTCTGCTCTGCTGCGCTTCAGGGATTGGGAATGAAAGAGGCTGAGCAATACCGGTCGGGGACACCCCCCCCATTTCTGCATTTCTAGAGACTCGGCCTTGAGTGGGGCCTTTGCATCCTCAGTTAAAGTCTCTCTCTCTCTCTCTCTCTCTCTCTCACTCTCACACACACACACACACACACACAAAACCAAGAGGGCTTGACGTGATGCAAAACTTCTGAACATCTTGTCCAGCCATTAAAGGAGCTGTTAAAGGAGCCATTCTGCACATCCAGTCCCTGGAGACACATCTGAGCCAGAACAGCCTCGCTGCAGACGCCACACGTGCTCCAGAAATGCCATGCGCAGCCCCCTGCCCGCTGCCCCCCCTCCCCTTGGGGTCTTTGGCCACTGGCACCCTCTGCCATTGATGTTCCAGGCGGCCACAGCAGGCTGTACGGCAGGCTCAGGCGCCCCCAGTTCTGATGATAGCCTAGTGTTTTGGTTTGGGGGGGGGGGGGCTCCTTCTGTTCCCAGCCGCTCAGAGTTGTCTTGCCAAGCGGAAGAAGCTCCCACTATTCCACGAAAAGGGGCTGCTGGGGCACAGGGGGCAGCGCCCAACTAGGCCTCCTTTGCTGTAGCTCCCGATCTCCAGCTGAAGCACATGCGTGGGCTGCCCTGTCCTGCCCTCCAACCTCACGTGTCGCCGGACCCTCTGGCCCACTGCATGGCCTCACCTTGGCCATGGGCTCGCCCTTCCGAAAGCACGGCAGAGCCCACCAAGGAACGCAGCAGAGGGCCCCGAAAGCAGGTGCCAAGCAAGCGATGGAGGCAGCGGGGCCCCCGCCACAGCATTTGCGTGTGCTTAGAGAGGGGTGGGCAAGGTGGCGCCATGAGCAGCAGCATCAGCAGCGCGGCACGAGCTTTCCTCCGGCTCTTCCTTCTGTTTAGTTCAAGGCCTCCTAATGGATCAGCAAAGCGGCAGCCAGGCTCCCTGCAAAGCAAGCATTCCTGCGCCTGGCACGGATGGAGAAGGCAGCTGGTGGCAGCACCAGCTCCGCCACTGCCGCCCCCACCGGTACCAGGCTGTGGCGGCTGCGCCCAGGTGGCACAGAGGGAATGATGGGGCACCAAGTAGGGAGTGCCTCACTCACGCCAACTAGGCCGCCATTCTTCCCTTTCCAGGAAGACTCTTCTCCCCAAGGAGGGGGGCTCAGTGCAGATGCCCCCCCCCCCACACACATGCCCAATGCCCTTCTTCCATGGCTGCTGCCCTTGGCCACACGGGCATTCGCCAAGCTCTCCGGCCCCAGACCACTGTGTCCCGCTTTGCGCTGCAGGCACGGGGCTCGGTGCTGGGTTTCATCCCCGGGCTGCACAAGCCTCAAGTTTCCAGACCTCAATGAGTAGCTTGACTAGAGGCAGGATTAGGCTGAGGGATTCCTTCCCCCCCCCACTTGTTATGCATGTTTCCCAAAACGGTTTTGCCTTTACTCTTCCTCCTTGCCGCTTGATGATGCCGCAGTGGAATTCACGGGGCTGGCCATGAATCAGGCCCGGATTATCCATAAGGCCACACTAGGCCATGGCCTAGGGGCGCAGCCATGGGGGGGGGGGGCGCCAGATCCGGACACCCCCAATTTTTTTTTAAAAAGGTCGATCTTCGGCCGCTTTTGCGCCTGCGCGCGGAGCACCATAGGCCCCTAGGGCCTCTGACGTGGCTTCCCTCCGCCTCTTCCTCGCTCGCGCCGGCCCCTCCTTCCTTCAGTCAAGGAAGGAGGGGCGCCTGGTGCGACCGAGGAAGACATGGAGGGAAGCCGTGTCAGACGCCCTAGGGGTGGGGCTTTGCTCCGCCTCTTCCTCGTTCGCGCAGGGCGCCCCTCCTTCCTTGGGGGCGTGGCTTCCAATGTGTGGCCTAGGGCGCCACAAAGACTTAATCCGGGCCTGCCATGGACTGTGTGATTGCTCCAGTCGCCTCAATGAACAGCCACGTGGCCATTCGCCATTTGCCCAGCCTCTTCTGCTCTCCTTTCCACCTCTGAGCATGCGCATTTGCCCTCTCTCGAGGCAAAACGTAGCTGCGTGGACTTTTTATTTACCCTTTTACCTCTTTGGAGCTTGTTTGCTCCAAGACCTTTTCTATCAAGAATGTATTTCTTTTACTTCAATATACATTTTTGGACCTAAAGTTCTGGCCCGGCCACCCCGGGCCACCCTCGGGAAGAGATGCTCACCCCAGCACATCACATGGACATTTCTGCTGGTTATGAAGCCTCCTTCCTCTGGCACTCTGCTATACTCGTGGTGGAATCACCCCAACGGAGGGATAGTTTTGAGCCTCACGGCTCGGATCCCCCAGCGCTCGGTAAGGCCCGTGCATCCTGCCCTGGCACCCTGGGCCATATCTGGCCCCTCTTCACCTTGCAGGTGGCCCTCCCCTGCTTCTGCCCCATTGGTTCTCCCAGCCCTCAACTCGAAGGAAGTTGCTTGGGGCAGATGGCCTCAGAACAGGCCTGGGCAAACTTCGGCCCTCCGGGTGTTTTGGACTACAACTCCCACAATTCCTAACAGCCTACCGGCTGTTAGGAATTGTGGGAGTTGTAGTCCAAAACACCCGGAGGGCCGAAGTTTGCCCAGGCCTGCCTCAGAAGGATATTGATACATGGCACTCAAGGGCAGGGATCCCCCAAACACACACACACACACACTTTAGGAAAAGGAGGAAAGTCGTCTGTTTATCCAACAGACACCAAAACTGGAGAAAGAAGCATTTAGGATCCACAGTAATCCTGGGGACAGTGAGGATTTTTCCTCGACCCCCCACACCCCCCACATACATACACACAATGCTGAAAAGCACAGGCCCGGCCCCTCCCTTGCGGTCCCTCCTCAGAGCAGCAGCTGAGCGGAAGCAAAGGTCTCAAGAGGCTGGAGGTTCACCCGGGAAGACGCCCACTGCGGAGTTGAGGGACGGAGGGAGGACAATGGCCCCCCGAAGCACAAGGCCCCCCGACTCTAGACCGGGAGAAACCAGGAGCCACGGGGCAGGACGGGTGAGAAGAGAAGACATGCAAACAGCCCAAACTGAGATCTCCCTTGGCCTTTGGAGCCCACGTCCTCCTCGCTGGGTTTGGTTCCCTTCTTCTCCTCCTTCTCCTCCTCCTCCTTCTTCCTCTTCAGGCAAAGTTAATGAAGTCCAGCTCCCGCTTCATCCTCAAGGTGACTTCCAGCACCCCCTTTTCCTGGAGGAAGCGGGCCCCCCCGCTCTCGGCGTCCACGGGGTGAGGCAGGTGCAGGAGGAGCTTCCTGGGGGGAGGACCGCCACATAAGGGAGCGCCAGGAGTGCACCCCTCCCCCACAGAAGGGTGCTCCTCGACCCCCCAACACAGCTCCTGTTGCGCTGACCCCCAACCAACACATTAGTGTCGTTGCTCCTTCATCACCGTAATTTCGCTACTGTTATGAACCGTAATGTAAATACCTGATAGGCAGGATTCACGGGACCAGATTTGGCGCAAATACCCAATACGCCCAAATTTGAATACTGGTGGGGTTTGGGCAGGCCCGGATTATCCATAAGGCCACCCTAGGCCATGGCCTAGGGCGGCAGCCATGGGGGGGGGCAGGTCCAGACCCCCAAAAAAGTTTTTTTAAAGTTCAATCTTTGGGTGCTTCTGCGCCTGCGCGCATAGTGCCATAGGTCCTAGAGCCCCTGATGCGGCTTCCCTCCGCCTCCTCCTCGCTCGCGTCGGCCCCTCCCTCCTTCCTTCACTCAAGGAAGGAGGGGCGCCCGGCACGAGCGACGAAGAGGCGGAGGGAAGCCACGTCAGAGGCCCTAGGGGCGGGACTTCCTTCCGCACCTTTGCCGCTTGCGCCGGGCGCCCCTCCTTCCTTGAGTGAAGGAAGGAGGGGCGCCCGGCGTGAGCGAGGAGGAGGCGGAGCGAAGTCCCGCCCCTAGGGCCTCTGACGTGGCTTTGCTCTGCCTCTTCCTCCTCGCCGCCGCCGCGCCTGACGTCACCCGGCCCCGCCGACATGGCGTTCCTGGGTGCTGCAGCGGCTGCCCGGGGATTTCCCTTCCTTCCTCCTCCTCGGAGAAGAAAGAGGAAGGAAGGGAAGTTCCCGGCGGCGGCTGCTGCAGCACCAGGACTGTGGCCTAGGGCGCCACAAACAGTTAATCCGGGCCTGGGTTTGGGGAGACTGATTTTGTCATTTGGGAGTTGTAGTTGCTGGGATTTATAGTTCACCTACTCTCAAGGAGCATGTTGGACTCCACCAATGATGGAATTGAACCAAACTTGGCACACAGGTCTCCCACGACCAACGGAAAATACTGGAAGGGTCTGACCTTGTGATTTGGACTTGTAGTTTCAGGAGTACTGTGGACTCCAATGATGGATCTGGCCAAACCCACAATACAATATACCCAAATGTGAACACTGGTGGGGTTTGGGGAGACTGATTTTGACATTTGGGAGTTGTAGTTGCTGGGATGTATAGTTCACCTACAATCAAAGGGCATTCTGAAGTCCACCAACGATAGAACGGGGCCAGACTTCCCACACAGAACCCTCATTCTTTGGAGGCACTTACTGCCGCGAGCCTCCCTCCATCCTGACGCACTCTCCCTTGCCTGCACATGCCTACCACACTGCTATGCGCTGGGCACGCCTGCTCTCCCCTCCCCGGCTTGGAAGCTCAGAAGCAGCCCTCCCCTTGGCTGAGAGGGCAGCTGAGAGGCCAGCCAATCACAGCCGAGGAAGGCTTTTGGTGGGAGGATTCACTGTCTGCTTCCAACAAGGAAGAGAAAGGCAGGCGGAGAGATCTTCCGTCCTCTCTGCCGAGAGAGCTCCCAAGACCATGAGAAATATATGTTTCCTGGTGGCGTTTTGCGACCCCTCTGAAGTCCCCTCGCGACCCCCGGCCCCTAGGTTTAGAAACACGGCCATAGTAGCCGCACGGAGAGCCAAGGACGCTGAAGCCTCCGGTGGCCATCCCAAGGGTCACTCCAGGGAGTCCAAGGGCCCTGGTGTGAAGCCGCTGGAGGGACAAGGGACTCTGGGGAGGAAGGGCGAGGGGAGGAGGGCCCCTCTTCGTGCACTTACTTCTGGGGGCTCCGGAGATCCAAAACCTTCTCCTGGATGTCAAGAGTGATGTCCGAAGCCTTCGTGTCTGGCAGCTTGACCTTAATCTGAAGCGAAAGACAGAGGCAGGTCAAGCCAACCTCCCGGGCCGCCCTCCCTTGGCTGGACCCGCCCTCCCGCCACCTCCGCCCCACCCTGGGCCCAACGGCAAGGTCGGTGCGGGGGCCTCACGGCAAAGAACAGGGGGCCAGTTGGGTGCCACCCCTCATCTGCACAAGTATCTTGTGTCGTTGAGCCCCCCGGCATTAATGAGCAGGGAGACCAGAGGTGGGGTTCGGCGGAGGGAGGGGTCCCTTCCCCACATCCCTAGGCACGTTGTGCCCCTCTCTTTAGGCAAAAGGTACCTGCATGGATTTTTTGTGTGGACCTTTTCCCTCCTTAGAAGAGGAGGCCCGTTCAGCTGGCGAGATCCAAGGCCTTCTCTGTCAGGGATGTATTTCTTTGGCTTCAATGCACACTTTGGACCTAAAGTTCTGACTTTGCGTCCTGGGCCGTCCTAAGGAATAGGAGCTCGCCCCAGCTCATCACTCCTAAGTTCCTGCTGGTCACAGGCCCGGATTAACTGTTTGTGGCGCCCTAGGCCACACTCTGGAAGCGCCGCCACTGCCCTGGGGGGCGGGGCCGCTAGCGGGGGGTGGGGCTGCTTGCGGGGGCGGGGCTGCTTGTGGGGGGCGGTGCCGCTTGTGAGGGGCAGGGCTGCTTGTGGGGGGTGGGGTCACTTGTGGGGGGCAGGGCTGCTTGTGGGGGGCGGGGATGCTTGCAGGGGGGCCTCCTTCCTCCTCGTTGAAGGAAGGAGGGCCGACGCCGACACGAGCGAGGAGGGGGGGCGGGAAGCCGGGTCAGAGGCCCTAGGGCCTATGGCGCTCCATGCGCAGGCACAGGAGCGCCCGAATATTGAACTTTTTTAAATTTTAATTTTGGGGGGGTCCGGACCTGCCACCCCCCCCATGGCTGCCGCCCTAGGCCATGGACTAGGGTGGCCTTATGGGTAATCCGGGCCTGGCTGGTCATTAAGTTTAGTTCTGCTATGTTGATGTTGGAATCACCCCAACGTCTCAGATTCCCCATCAGACTCAAGGGGGGGCCTGGGGAGCTTTGGCCGGTCCGCACCCACAGACCGAGGGTGATGGTGCCAGCGGAGATGTGATGGCACCTCTCACTGGGGCGGGATCGGAGGTGTTTGGAGCATCACGACAGCAGGTGTGCCTTCCGAGGATGCTGCTTCTGTGGTGAGTGGCAAGGACCTGGCAAGGAAGGCCTTGGGCCAAGGGGAAGCCTGCCCTCCTTCCTTCCTGTGGCTCTGCGTGTGTGTGTGTGTGCTGGGAGAGGGGGGGGGGGTGTGTAGGGCCGGCTGGCTCCTCACCAGCATGTCCTCGCAGCAAGCGGTGGAGGGATCCTTCCGGCTGACGCCCAGGAACATGTCCTCTGGCCCCACCTGCTGCTTGAACAGGACTTCGTACCTGTGGGAGACAGCAAGGGGACACCCCCAGCCTTTGTGGGCCTCCTGCCCAGGAGAGCCTGAGGACCCCCTCCCCTTCGCTTTTCTGGGCTTGGCAGCCCCCAGGCGCCCCCCAGGAGCAGCCCCCCCGGCCTCCCCTCGGGAGCCACTAAAGCACAAGGAAGGCAGCCATGGGGAGCAGGAGGAGGCTTCAGACAAGCAGCTGCCTGGCAACTCCTTGGCAGCCTCTCTCTCTCTGGCTGCACGCCCCCCCCCCCACCCCTGCCGCCTGTTCCTAATTCCTCCTGGGAGGGAGGGGGGAGGGAGGCCGGGCACAGAGCAGATTTCCAACCAGTTTTAATCATTTTCCATTTGGCAGCCACTGATTTCTCTCCCCCTCCGAGCCCATTTGTCTAATTCAGAACGCAGCACATTTAGGAACGGCATGTTCCCTTCCTCCCGTTTTTCAGGAAATGGGAAAAACATGACCGAAGATGGCATTTTGAGCATGCCATGCGCCTCATGTAATCCAGCCAAACAAATTGAATTATTTCCCCAAAATCACTGGAAGGCTGAGCAGGCTCTGGAGCAGGGGTGGGCAACCTACGGCCCGTGGGCCAGATGCGGCCCGGCAGCTGATTCTGTCCGGCCTGGAGAGAAGGGCATCGGGGACGGGGCCAAGAGGAAGGGGTGCCGCTGCCGCCATCCCATCGCGGGCTCTGTGGGGCCTGTGTCGACAGGCAGGCCAGAGGAGCAGCGGCTTTGGAGTGCCTGCCATCCCTGGAGGCGATCCGGGCCTGCAGTGGGAGCACTCGGCGGCCTGCGGGGGGCTGATCGTCCTGGCGACCCGGAAGACTCGATTGTCTTCCGGGTCGCCAGGTCGAATAAGCCGCCTTAGATCGCCAACTGCTCACCCTGCAGGCCCGGATCGCCTCCAGGGATGTCAGGCACTCCATGGCGGGGCGATCAGCTGGGGAACGGCTGGGGCTGAGAGCGGGCAGAGGCCTGCAGCCTCCGATCGCCTGCTGCTCTGTTCTGCTCTGCTGCGGCGGCGGCTGGGTCCGCTTTGCCACCCTCTGGGCTGGGTCCACTGGGCCATTCCACCTTGGGATCCTTCCTCTCTTGAGGACGTCAGCCTCCATCTTGGTTCGCACCTTGTCTTCTTGAATTTAATTTAATTTTAGTGGTTTTTATTATTATTTTATAATAATTTTATAATATAATAAATAATATAATATAACATTATATTATATTATTTATTATATTATTTATTATATTACTATAAAATAATAATAAAAACCACTAAAATTAAATTAAATTAAATTCAAGAAGATAATTTCAATATATTATAATGTCTATATACATATACTATAATATTTATATTTATATTAATGCTAATATATGAATATCTCTTGATATATTAATATGTTAATATTAACGATGTGTAATATATAGTAAATATAGTAAGTAAATAAATAAATAACTTATGTAGATTAGAATGTAGTTCAGCCTTGACGTGCGGCCCTCCATCATATTTTTGGGGTCTCGAGTGGCCCCTTGGAAACCCTTACGATTGCCCACCCCTGCCCTGGAGCCCAGTCCCGAGATGTGGTGGCAAGGCTACCGAGGCAGGACACGAACCAGGCAGAAGGCGAGCGGGCAGGCCTTGCCTTCAGGGAGGAAGACCCAAGGGGGCACGGCGGCCTCTTAACATGCAAGCCAGCGCCTCTGGGCCTGCGGGCCGGCCTGGGCCGAGCCTGCCCACCAGGAGAGGCTTGGTGCCTGCCTCTCGAGGAGTCCCACTTGGAAGCCGTGCCCATGGGCCTGCTTGCGGACACAGTTAGTTATTTGCTCTACTTACGCCCTGCCTTTCTCCGTCCCAAAGGGGACTCGAGGCGGCTCTACATAGAGGCCACTACTCAATGTCCTTGAACAACATACAATAGAAATACATTTCAGTTAACGTTTAAAATTAAAGCACATTAAAACATATGAAAACATTGCATTCGCTGTTAAAATCCCGCCACCCGCAATAGTAACAGAGGGCCGTTCAAAAAGGTCATTGCACGTCTTCCGTAGCTATGATTGCACTACAGCCGATCCCCAAAGGCTTGGCCCCAGAGGCAGGAGGGAGGGAGGGAGCTGCTCTGATGTCACTGGGGAGGGCGTTGCACAGCCGAGGGGCCACCGCTGAGAAGGCCCCGTCTCTCGTCCCCACCAGGCGCCCCTGCGATGGAGCAGAGAGCAGGGACTCCTCCGATGATCTTAACCTTCGGGATGGTCCATAGAGGGAGGTGCGTTTGGACAGGTCAGCTGGACCTGAACAGTTTAGGGCTTTACAGTCTAAAGCCAGCACTCTGAATTGTGCTCGGAAGCAGACCAGCGGCTAGTGGCGCTGATGTATCGGGGGGTTGGATGCTCCCTGTACGCCGCTCTGGTGATCAGCCTGGCTGCTGTCCATTGGACCATTTGAAGCTTCCAAACAGTCTTCAAAGGCAACCCCACAGAGAGTGCGTTGCAGTAGTCTATTCGAGATGTAGCCAGAGCTTCCCAAGGTGTGGGCGCAGCTGGCACACGAGTTTTTATTGTGCCAATGCTCCCCTGGGGCTCCAGGCTCAGCCATGAGTCCAGGAAAACTCCCCGCTGCAAACCTGTGTCTTCGGGGGGAGCACAACCCCTGTAGCCCTACGCCCTGTTTGGCCTTGCCACTGACTGGGAGGGCCTCTGCCTGGTCTGGATTCGGTTTCAATGTGTCCGCCCCCACCCAGACCATCACATGTGCCAAGCACGGGTTCAGGGCCTGAGCAGCCTCCTTAGCCCTGAGTGGGAAGGAGCGATAGCGGTGAACGCCATCCGCGTACAGGTGGCATTGAACTCCCAAACTCCGCACGATCTCTCCCAGTGGCTTCAGGGAGATGATAAACACCGTGGGGAGTAGTATTTAACCCTGGGGGGCCACACAGGGCAACGGCAGCGAGGCCGAGCAGGTGTCCCCCAACGAGGCCTTTGGGAAAGGCCCTTCAGGAAGGACCGGGGCCACCGCAGAGCCGTACCTCCGAGCGCCATTTCTGCGGGGCGTCCCAGAAGGGCACCATGACGCGTGGTATCGAAGGCCACAGAGAGGTCCAGGAGAGCCAACAGGGACACACCGTGCGGATCGTCCGCTGAAACGGAACCGCAACTAAGCCGACCTTAGTGGACCCACACTGCCCTCTTTCCCAGCATCTGATCCCAGATTATCTTCTTATCCCAGATTATCTGGCAGTGTGGACTCATATAACCCAGTTCAAAGCACATAGATCCAACCTGGGCCTCCCTCTAGTTGTGTGTGAATGGAAAACTGTTAGTAAACTCCCCTGATGGGGGGCCCACACACACACACATACACACACATGAAAAGTCGGGCTCCTTGGATGCACTTACTCAGGCGGCTCCCGGGGGTCCCAGGGGTCGTCGTATTGGGACCCTTCGGGCACCTCGTCTGCACTCCAGATCTGTTTGCCATTTCCAGGCTTCCCTTGCGCTTGTGCAGCAGCGGCGGCGGCGGCGGCGGCTGGGAAGGAGAGGAGGAGGAAGGAGACCGGTTGCCCTGCCCTTCCGGGACACACGCAGGCCCTGAGCCCCAACAGGCACCTGCCCACACTCCCTCCAGAGCGCAGGCACGGCCCCAAGCGGCCTCTGGAACACGGCCGGGAGCGACAATGGGGCCCCTCCGTGTGTTGGAGTTCAACCCCACACTGCTCAAGTCTGTAGTCCTCAATGAGGACAGAAGTGAGGCTGAGGGAATGTGTTTCTTTCAGGCACTTTGACCCCCCCCCTTCTCCCCCCAAAGCGGGACTCAGGGCGGCCTCACACAAGCAGCGGACAATTGCAAGCACAATTAAAGCATTGGAAACCATTAAAACTCATTAATACACATTATATAATTCATTATTATTCCACAGATGGGGGGCCACTCCCGAGAAGGCCCTGCCTCTCGCCCCCACCAACCGCGTTTGCGAGAGTGGCGGGACCGAGAGCGGGGCCTCTCCTGAAGACCTTAAGCCTCGTGATGGTTCGTGGCAGGAGATACATTCGGACAGGCAGCCTGGGCCAGAACCAGACCCCCTTCTCTCCCCCCATCCCCAAAGGCCTGCGGCTGTTCTGATTTCTCTCCCTCTCGGTCCTTTCTCCTCCCGTGCTGTGGAGTGGCATTCTTCAGGATGCGCCTTCTCCCCACACAAGCCCCGAGGCGTCCCGTCCGTCCGTCCGTCCCCCGATCCCAAGAGTAGACCCTCACAATGGGCTGGTGTGGCCCCTTTGTCATTATCATTATTGTTGTTGTTATTACTACCCATCCCCTGCCACACGTTGCTGTGGCCCAGTATCTGTATATCTGTGTGTATATATATAATAAAAAAGAATGTATGTATGTATATATGTATGTGTGCGGAGGGCGGAAGGATATGTGGCAGCTTTCTGGTTGGCTCCCATTGTGGGATTATTTGCATAACGCCTCTGATTGGCCACCACCACCAACATTCCGACACTCTAAAGTGGCAGAGGGGGGTAAGGAAAAGGCCTGAGGCAGTCAGGCATGGTGGGAGTTTCAGGCCAAAACACTTTGCGGCCCCCAACAATGAGCCAACAAGACCAAACTGGGCTCACAGAACCCCCAAGACCCACTTTACGCCTTGGTGCGGTTTGAAGGAGGTTGGACCACGGATAATGGGACTTGCAGTACCTTCACTCACTCTGACCAGCACGGGTGATGGACCTGGACCAAACTTGGCTCACATAACCCCCATGATGCCCTTTACGTCCTGGTGCAGTTTGGGAAAGATGGACCGCGGATTATGGGATTTGTAGTACTTCCAAGCACTTTGGTTGGAAGACCAGAGACCACTGTGGCCCCCAAGAAAGACGGATAAATACCAAACCACACAGAATGACCCACTCTCGTCCTGGTGAGTTTGGAAATACAGAGCATGGATGATGGGGCTTGAAGTACCTCCACTCACTTCCTGAGACCGCTGCGACCCTCATCCAATGACTGATCAAGACCAAACTGCCTATGTCCTGGTGCAGTTTGGAGAAGAGCAGAGCATGGATGATGGGGCTTGAAGTACCTCCACTCACTTCCCGAGACCGCTGCGACCCTCATCCAATGACTGATCAAGACCAAACTTGGCACACATCACCCCCATGACTGCCTTCTCATCCTGCTGAGGCTTGGGGGCGCACGGACATGGATGATGGGACTTGGAGTACTTTCCAAATCTTCTCTTCCCAGAGACTACTGTGGCCCCCAACAAAGACCGAAAAAGACCAAACTTGGCACAGAGAGCCCCCATGACCCACTCTACATCCTGGTGCAGTTTGGGGCAGGATGGGCCACAAATGATGGGATTTGCAGTACCTTCACCCAATTCACTTCCCACAGAGCACTGCAGCCCCTACAAACCCAGGCCCAAACTTGCCACACAGAGCCCCCGTGACCCACTCTACATCCTGGTGCAATATCGAGGAGGATGGACCACGGATGATGGGACTTGAAGTACCTCCACTCACTTCCCAAGACTGCTGCGACCCTCAGCCAATAACTGATCAAGACCAAATTTGGCACACAGAGCCCCCGTGACCCACTCTACATCCTGGTGCAATTTGGAGGAGGATGGGCCATGGATTATGGGACTTGAAGTACCTTCACTCGCTTCCTGAGACCACTGCGAGCCAAATAAACAACTGATAAGGACCAACCTTGGCACAAAGGACCCAAGCTAGTATATATATCTGTGTGTGTGTGTGCATATTGTGAATATGTGTGTGTGCATATTTATGTGTTTGGGCCTGTGTTGTGATGTTCTATGTACTTATTTAGGCTTTTAAAGTCTCTTCTGCCGAGTTTCTCGGGGCTTTCCTGAGTGGCGGCCCCTCGTTGGCCTGAGCGGTGCCTTGCGTCCACCTTGGGTGTCCATGCGCCCAGTGTGCTTGGAGTCACCTCAATCTCCCTCCGTGACCGGCCCTCCTCCCACGAGCCAGCCCGAGCCCTCCGCTCCGCAGGGGAGGCCCTCCTCCTCTCGCCCCCGCCACCCTCGCAGGCCCGGCTTGCCAGCACGAGCCCCCGGCTTTGGGGCTCCCTCCCGGGAGAGGCCAGGAGCGCCCCCTCCAGAGAGTGTGTTGCCTTTCCACTCACTGGGCCCCTTTTAGCCCAAACAGCCCAGGCACCCAAGTGGGGGCCCTGGGGGGGGTGGGAGGGGGCGGGCCTTGCCACCTGGGAGCTGCAGTTCCGGAGGTGAGAGCATGCGGCACCCCCAACTCCGCACGCAGAGCCGCCTCCACGCATCCATCCGCCCGCCCTCCCTCCCTCCGGCCCCCTCTAGGCTGCTGCCGGCCCAGCGCGCCCTCCTTGCCAGAGAGGCCGGCGAGGGGGGGGGCTGTTTCCAAAAGGGGGCGGGACTGACGGGCTGCCAGGGGCGGGGCTGTTGCCCAGGGGGGGCAGGACGCCGCTGGCGAGGGGCGGGGCTTTCCCAAAAGGGGCGGGGCCTCCGGCTCCAGGACCTGGCTGAGTGAGGGAGTGGGGCCGTTTCCCAAAATCACGGGCTGAGTGACGGGCGAGGGGGCGGGGCTGTTTCCCAAAAGGGGGCGGGACTGACTGGCTGAGTGACGGGCGAGGGGGCGGGGCTGTTTCCCAAAAGGGGGGCGGGACTGACGGGCTGAGTGACGGGCTGACCCACCTGTGGCGGCGGCGGCGGCGGCGGGAGGAGGAGGCCCCGCCCCGCGGCCTTGGGGGCGCCGATGTGGCCGGGCCCCCGCGAGGGAGAGGCCTGCCCCGGCCCTCCTCCCGCTCCTCCTCCGGCTCCGGGCCCGGCGAGAGCAGCGCGGCCAGCGCCAGCAGGGCTCCTTCCCCTCGGCAGCCATGGCCTCTCCGGGCCCTCTTCCCGCGTCCCCGCGTCGCCACGGCAACCGTCCGCCCCTCCCATTGGCCGAGGCGCCGCCCAATCGCCGCGCGGCTTGCCCCCGCCCCCTGGCAGCACGCATGCGCGGGAGGAGAGCGTCACAGCCCCGCGCCAGGGAAGGCAGCAGGAGCCGCGCAGGTGAGTCCTCGCGAGGGAGGGAGGGAGGGAGGGCGGGGACGGGAGGGGGGCCCGGCCTTTGGGCTGAATCCCGCGCAGCGGCGCCCTCACGCAGCCACGCGTGGAGTCAATGTGTTTGCGAATGTGTTTAGACACTCCGTGTGGAACCTGGGCCTGTTTCCATGAACACAAGATAGACCTCCTGGCAGGAGTGGCAGAGGGACACACACTCCCCGCACAGAACCCCCATCGCCCAGAGAAAATGCTCTAAGAGCTTGGTGGGCATTGACCTTGGGTTTGGGAGTTGTAGTTCACCTATACCCAGAGGGCACTGTGGACTCAAACAATGCTGGATCAGGACCATACTTGGCATGAATACTCAATATGCCCAAATGGGAACACAGATGGAGTTTGGGGAAAATAGACCTTGACATTTGGGAGTTGTAGTTCCCCTACAATCAAAGAGCGTTCTGAACCCCACCAATGACAGAACTGGGCCAAACTTCCCACACAGAACCCCCAGGAGGAGGCAAGAGGAGGCCTCTACTTGGGGAAAGGGAGGCGGGCCTTCCCAATGCATGGAGAGGGAGAGACCAAGTGGACAACCAGGGGGAGAGGGGGTTGTAATTCTGTGCCTTTATCAAGGTACGTTTCTTAGGGTTTTTATACTTCAACACACTAGACTCCCCCCCCCCCCCCCTGAAGGTTCCAATTTCCCACGGCACGCCTGATGATCGCTCACGGCACACTACTGTGCCCCGGCACACTGGTTGGGAAACACTGTCCCACAGGTCCACGAGTGCCACTTGCCCCTTGGGGGGGGGGGGGGCTGCCTGCCTGCCGTAGGCGTGGGCGAAACGTCAGGAGAGAATGCTTCGGGAAGATAGCCAGGCAGCCCGGGAAACCCAGGGCAACCCTTGTCTTCCAGCCACAGCGCTCCCTCGCTACTTCGCAGTTCACTCATTTCGGATTCCAAAAAAAATACTAATTTCAAAGGTACATCTTGGTCCTTTGGCTGTTTTCTGGGGTTTTGCCGCCTGCCCCCCAACAAGACGGCCCCCTCCCCCGCCGTCCCCCCGGCCTCAAAGGGCCTCCCTCCCCCCTCCCTTTCCTTCTCTTTCCTTCAAGACTTAAAATAGGGCGTAACTCCTAAAACGATGTGCGGATACTGAAATGAATAAGGCGTCCCTACATCGCGGTCCTCACTCCTTGCCGGGGTGTGTGTGTGTGTGTGTGTGTGTGTCCTGGGGCGCAACCCCAGGCGCAAGTGAGGGGACACGGCCACGCTTGGTGGGGTGGAGAGCAGGGCCTCCTCCGCTGACCGCAGCACACGTGTTGGTTTATATGCGGAGATGGGATTAAATAGCCCGGACCCAAACAGGCATTCGAGCAGGCCTGCGCCAACTTCGGCCCTCCCTCTGGTAGGCTGTTAGGAATTGTGGGAGTTGAAGTCCAAAACACCTGAAGGAGGGAGGGCCGAAGTTGGCCCAGGCCTGCATGAGAGCCTCTTTGGCTTGATATACATATTAAGGTATAGGAATTGAAAGGCCACGTGGACCAACCACGCTTAGGATAACAGTGTCGCCAGAGAAAGCCCACGTGGCCCATCCGGTGGCCCTTCCGGGCAGGCCCTCTCTTCCAGGGTCCGATCCCAGGCTCCTGTTTGTCCCAGATTACCTGGCGGTGTGGACTCCCATAACTCAGTTTAAAGCCAAAATGCACTTAATTTAACGTAAAAGAACGGGGACTGCCAAGTGCTTCCGGTTAAGCGAGAGTCTGCTGTTCGGGGTTTCGAGGGGGGCCGGTTGCTGTGAATGTGGGGCTGCCTTCATCCCTTCCTTTCCAGGCCCGGTTGCAGCGTCCGCTTCTTCCTTCGGCATGAGCCAGTTCAACTTCGGGACCCCGGGGGCCCCCGGCTCCTCCTCCGCCGGAGGGGGTGGCTTCAGCTTCGGGACCCCCAAGACGATGCCCAGCAGTGGGGCCCCCCCAGGGGGCTTCTCCTTCTCCTCCTCGGCCGCCTCGGGAACAACAGGGGCGGGAGGAGGAGGCTTCAGCTTCGGGACCCCCGTTGCCCCTGCGGCGGGCACCCAGCCGACCGCCCTCTTCTCCTTCCCCACCGCGGCCGCCGCCTCCTCCGCCCCGGCCCAGACCTCCGGGTTCAGCTTCGGGACCCCTGCTGCTGCTGCTGCTGCCGCCGCCCCTCCTCCTGCGGCTGCGGCTGCTCCTGCCGGAAGCACCTTCGCCTTGGGGTGAGCCCCCTGCCGGCCGGGGAACCGTAGAATAGGATCATAGAGTTGGAGGGGGCCAGATGGGCCGTCTCGTCCAGTTCTCAACATAACGGGGGGAGAATCAAATTGTTAAAATATCAAGAATGTCACAAGAATGACCCTCGAGCGGCACAGCGGATTAAACCGCTGAGCTGCTGTACAAGCTGCCGAATTCACTGACTGAAAGGTCGGCGGTTCGATTCCTGGCAGTGGAGAGAACTCCCGCTGCCAGCCCCAGCTTCTGCCAACCTAGCAGTTCGAAAACATGCAAATGTGAGTAGATCAATAGGTAATGGCGCTCCATGCAGTCATGCGGGCAACATGACCTTGGAGGTGTCTGTGGACAACGCCGGCTCTTCGCCTTAGCAATGGAGATGAGTGCCAGCCCCCGTAGTCGGGACGCGACTGGACTTAATGTCGGGGGGAAATCTTACCTTTACTATGTCACGGAAAGGGGGGGGGGCGTTGCAGAGAGGGAGCGGGGGCCATTGCCAGTGCCCACAGTCATCACTAATACGCCCGTTTCTTCATATCAGTTACAATTGCGAGTATTACCTAGAACAGGGCTGCCCAACTGATGACCCGCGGGCCGTATACGGCCCCCCGCCCCATCCCTACGGCCCCCTAAGTTTTTTAGTAAAAAATAAAAATAGGGGAAGAATTGCAAAAAAAAGGTGCGCATGCGCGCGGTTTTGCCCGCTTTGGGAGGGACGGAGGGAGCCCCCCGTGGCACCTCCCTCTCTCCCAAAGCGCCACGCCAGCTTTAGGCGAGGGGGCGGAGCCACGGGGAGCCTCCTCGCGGCTTTGCCCTCTCCCCCAAAGCGTCACAACAGCTGTTGTGATGCTTTGGGCGAGGGGGCGGAGCCGTGGAAGGCTCCCCGTGGCTCCTCCTTCTCTCCCAAAGCGTCACAACAGCCTCGGAAGCGGGCAAAATCGCTATTGCGATGCTTTGGGAGAGAGGGCGGAGCCGCGTGGCCGGGGGCGTGGCCGAGTGGCCACCAGGTGATCCCTCACCAGAAGTCCGGCCCTTGCGCCGGCAGAAGTTGGACAGCCCTGACCTAGAACACCCAAGGCTTCACGCGTCCCCGAGTCAAGGAGAAGAGTAACGCGGTCGCTGAAGGTTAAGTCCGATCGGCATGCCTGTGCTTTTCCGTCTCCAGGGGAAACGCTCCCAAGCTGAACCTGGGCGCAACGCAGGCCACGGGCATCATGGGAGGCTTCGGCCTCAGCAGCGGCGGCGGTGCGGTCGGCCTGGCCAGCTCCATCCCCAGCAGCGCTCCAGCCGCACAGCCGGCCGCTCCCTCGGGCTTTGTCTTTGGCCCCTCCACCAGCGCCCAGGCCGCCACCACCGGAGCAGGAGGGGGGTTCAGCTTCAGCAGCATGGGCACCACTCCGGCCACGGCCACTGGGTTCAGCCTCGGCTCCACAGCAAATACAGCGCCGCCGGCACCGGCTGTCGGGATAGCATTCGGATTGGCACCGGCCAGCAGCGCTGCCCCCACAGCAGCCGCCCCCCAGCCTGTGACGGCCTTCAGCCTCGGGGCCCAATCCACAGGTGGGAGGCCACGTTCCTTTAAGGGAAATCCCTTAATGCCCCCCCCCCCAGGGGTTGGAAAGAGGAGGAAGGTGGCCGGCGGGGGAGCCCTCCCTGGCTGACTCATTTTTCCTTCCAGGCTCTGGGTTTGGCTTGCTGACCTCCTCCGCTGCCCCTTCTGCCGCCCCTACCGGCTCCATCGCTCAGGCCCCCGCCCTGTCCTTTGGAGCTAAGCTCGGAGGTAGGTTGGGCCGGAGGTTGAGTAATGGGCGAGGGGGCTTCTTAGCAAAAGACCCCCCCCCCCCCCAAATCATGGGACCGACAGGAAGGTCTCCTGAGATGGCTCTAAGGCACCACTGGAGGATGCGCTCTCTGCCCCACAGGTACCACAGCGGCCACCACAGCTACGGCCACCACAGCGGCGAATCCCCTGACTGGTGGCCCCTCCGTCCCCACCCTGTTTGCCTCCATCGCAGCCTCCTCCCAGGCAGCAACGACCTCGGCTCCGGTTAGCCTCTTGCGTAAGTGAGGGGGGGCCTGGCCGCCGGCCATTGGGCCTGGGGTCCTTCAGGCCAGAGCCGGACAGGAGGGGGGGGCGGAAGAGCTCTGGCGTCCGGAGGGTTCGCCGCCATCCCCGCCGTGCTGCTCTGCCTTAGACAAGGTCACCTCAGAACAGGCCCCACTTCTTGGAGTTTCCGAATCGCACAACTTACTCCGACCTTGGCCATCTTTGCAGTCGGCACCGCCTCCACTGGGACAACGGCCCCCACTCTGGACTTGGGGTTCGGCCTGAAGGGTCCTGGAGTGACCACGGCAGCGACGGCCCCCGGCGGCATCACGAGTAAGGATTGGGAGGCAAGGTGGGCTGGGAGGGGGGGGAGGGGTCTTCCTTTTGCCGGCCCTCGAGCAAGGCCTTTCGGGTGCTGTGGATTCCCACACCGCCCGGTGATTGCCGTCCCCGTCCAATTTCGCGCTGGTTCCCCTGGAAGGAGCTCGCCGTGGCTTCCCGGAGGCCCGATCAGCAAAACTGGTGGGGTTGGTGGGGATTGATTTTGTCATTTGGGATTTATAGTTCACCGATAATCCAAGAGCATTCTGAACTCCAACAACGATGGAACTGAACCAAACTTGGCACGCAGAGCTCCCCCGAGCAAGAGGAAGGACCGGAAGGGTTTGGTGGGCGTTGGCCTTGAGTTTGGGAGTTGTAGTTCACCCACATCCAGAGAGTACTGAGGGCCTAAACCATGATGGACCTGAACCAAGCCAATACCCAAATACGAACACTAGTGGAGGTTAGGGGAAATAGATCTTGACGTTTGGGAGTTGTAGTTGCTGGGATTTATAGTTCACCTACAACCGAAGAGCACCTTGAACCCCACCAATGATCGCATTGGGCCAAACTTCCCACGCAGAGACCCCCACGACCAACAGAAGATACATGAGGGTTTTGGGAGGAATCGGCAGTGATTCTGGAGAGATGTAGTTCGCCTTCGGAGAGCACGGAGAGCCCAAGTGACTATGGATCTGGACCAAATTTGGCACAAATACCCGATACTCCCAGATTTGAATACTGGAGAGGTTGGGAAGGGAATGGATTTCCTCATTTGGGAGTTGCAGTTGTTGCCAAAGGGTTCCTAAGATCCTATGCGGTTTCTGATGGTCTTTGGCGACCCTTCTGGAAACCCCCTCGCGACACCCCCAAGGGGTCCCGGCTGTAGGAGATGGCAAATGGGGGCAGGCCCAAGGCAGGTCAGGCAGCGTTCCGGCACTCCTCTCTTGGGCCACCCTTGACCCTGGGCTGGGCAGCAGCCGGCCGGCCGGGTCCCACGCTATCCTCACCCGACTGGGGAGCCCTTTCTCTCCCACAGGTACGACCGCTGCGCCCAGTACCGGATTCATGTTGAACCTGAAGCCCATGGCCCCAACCGCTACGGTGGCCTCCACGTCCACTGTGGCCGCCGCCGCCACCACCACAGCCGCGTAAGTCCAGCAGGATCTTGTGTTTACATTCTCTTTTAATTCTCTGTTTAAGGTTTGTATGTTTTTGGGATTTAAGTTGTAGTGTGTTGGTTTTAGAGGGCAAAGCGGGGCACGCGCAATAACGCCGTGCGAGGGCTCACGGCTACCGTAGACCACGCCTTGGTCACCCCAGGCAGGCAGGCAGGCCTGGCTCTGACTTGGCCCGCCCGGGGGGGGGGGGTGCCGCCGCTTGCCCCCGCCCCCTCCCACGGTGCCCCCTCCTCCTCCCGCCCCCCAGGGCCGCCCCGGTCATGACCTATGCGCAGCTGGAGAGCCTGATCAACAAGTGGAGCCTGGAGCTGGAAGACCAGGAGAAGCACTTCCTGCAGCAGGCCACGCAGGTCAACGCCTGGGACCGGACCCTGATCGAGAACGGGGAAAAGGTACTTTGCGCATTTGCCTGCCTGACGGGTTGATTGATTGGTAGTATTTATATCCCGCCCTTCTCACCCCGCACTCGGGGGACTCAGGCTGGATCGCAAGGCGCATAGGCATTTATTTATTTACTAGTTTGGGGACCCGGCGGTGCCCGGGTTTTTTGAGAAACATAGTAGTTGGTGTTTAGCAGTTACTTATGTGGCTGGCAGTGGTGTCAGGAAGTTAGTGAAGGCACAGCGAGTCCCATCGTCCATGGTCTAACCTCCAAACAACACCAGGATGTACAGTGGGTCATGGGGGCTCTCTCTGTGTAGTTTGGCCTTGAGCCATCATTATTGGGAGTTGTATGGTATCATGAAATTACTGAAGGTACTGCAAGTCCCATCGTCTGTGGTCCACCCTCCAAATTGCAGTAGGATGTGGCTAGGGCCATGGGTGCTCTGTGTGGCAAGTGTGGTCTCTATTGGTGAATGGATGAGGGTTGCATTGTTACCAGGAAGTGAGTGAAGGTACTTCAAGTCCCATCATCCGTGGTCCTCCCTCCCTCAACGTGCACCAGGATGTAGAGTGGGTTGTGGGGGGGGGGGGGCCTGTTTGCAAAGTGTGGCCTTTTAATGTTTTTGTAGGGGGCGCAGTCAGGAGAAATAAGTAAAGTAGGTCTTACTGTGAAATCAGGCTGCGGCCTAGGTGTAGTTGGTCAAGTCTGCTAAAGGAAGCCTCTTTGCCAAGTCCTGTCTGCGAGACCTTGGAGATTAGGGATGGAGGAATGGCAGCCAATCAGAGCCGGTGTAGCAAATGCTCACTCTGTGGCAACCAATCATGCTGTTTGAGGCAATGGTGGCCAATCAGAGGCGGTGCAGCAAAATCTGCCTCAGTGGCAACCAATCATGCTGTTTGAGGCAATGGTGGCCAATTAGAGGCGGTTTAGCAAATTCTGCCTCAGTGGCAACCAATCATGATGTTTGAATGTAGAGGGTGGGAATTTAGAGGCTGGTAGCCAATCAGAACGCTGGCACATACATACACACGTACAAACCCACAAACATTCCCTTTCATTATATAATAGAGATAATAGAGATAGAGGATAGGGAGATTTATGTCTGTATCTATATGCTGCCCTTCTCACTCTGAAGGGCTCAGTGCAGCTTACAAGTAATACGTAAATACAATGTATTATATGATTACCATAGCACAATATTAGTATTATATGTAACTGTATTGTACTATGCCATTATACTGTGATATTAATAGTAATATTGCATATAATGTAAATATATATATAATTACAATATCATAATATTATCAGTATTATATTGTGTCACATTACAATACTATCAATATTACATGCAGATACAATACATTATACTGTATACATGGCAGGCATTCAATGCCAGTTAGACGTGCAACATGTGTAGACAGATGCAGAGGCCATGTAACATCCCAGCTGTGCCCAGGCCTTTCCAGCTTCACGAGGGTGCGCTGGACTCCTGCCCAATTCCGGCCACGGGGGGAGCGGCCACTTCTCCGCCCATTGTGACACTGAGTTGTTCTTCTGCAGACTGTTGGAAGGTCTGATGACGTCGTAAATTAGTTAAATTAGCCTCCCCGCATAAAGCGGTATCCAAATGTCCTACTTGACAGGCACAACTGCCTTTCGGGCTGCATAGGTCAATAGCAAGCTAGACGAATGGCCGGAAGCTTCCTTTGAACTCATGACCTCTCGGTCAGTAGGGGTTTAATGCAGGTAGCTCTCGGCTGACTGCGCCACCACCCGGTCCAACTCTGATCTCCCTCCTGGAAGCCCCTCACTCGGTTTCCCTTCCTTTTTCAGCCGCCCTGGGGGAGACCAGGGGTGGGGGTGGGATAGAAATAAAGTGAGTGAAAGGCCCTGCTCTTCCCGGCTGAGGCTCTTCTGCCGCTGCCGGGCCCGTCATCCCTTCCGGCGTCTCTTTCAGATCACGTCTCTGCACAGAGAAGTGGAGAAAGTCAAGCTGGACCAGAAGAGGTTGGTGGCCGGGAGCGTGAGACGGGGGCCGGAGAGGGGGCTGGCTGTGGGCTCTGCCTGCCTGTCTGGCGGGGGGGGAGGGAGGGGTGGACGTTGGCACCGTCAGGTGAGAACGACCCCAAAGGTAAAGCAGGGCCTCCAAAAGGAAAGAGGACCCTTCAAGTTGAGCATTGGCTCACTCGCGAGCAGAGCGTGAGATGGCGGCAAAGGATCCCGTGCTTAGGAGCGCTTAGGAGGCTTGTGCAGCGTGTGGTTAGCAGGCACGGCCGGCGCTCCTTCCCTTGGCAGGCGCCCCTCTCTCTCGCCTGACGCCTCCCTCCCTCCCCTCCCTCCCTCCCTGCGGTCCAGGCTGGACCAGGAGCTGGACTTCATCCTCTCCCAGCAAAAGGAGCTGGAGGACTTGCTGGTCCCGCTGGAGGAGTCCGTGAAGGAGCAAAGCGGGACCATCTACCTGCAGCACGCCGACGAGGAGCGGGAGAAGACGTAAGCCGGGGCACAGAGGGAGGCCGCCTTCCCCGGTGGGCAGAGCGGCTTATCCACGCGCGTGGGTCACGTGCCCGTACCTGGCGGTGGGGGTCTGCTCCACTGCCGAATAGGGAGAGGCCAGCCTGGGAGGGAGGGAGGGAGGGTGTCCTGCCCGGCCCATCCCCCGCTGGATAGGGCTCCCTGTTTCTCATTCATTGGGGCGGAGCAGGCTCCCCATTCCCGCAAAAAGGGGGGGTCTTCCTGGCACGGCTCCTGGGGGCGGGGGCCCCTGTCCTGGCGGTCACGGCCTGCTGTGGTTGCAGATACAAGCTGGCGGAGAACATTGATGCCCAGCTGAAGCGCATGGCGCAAGACCTGAAGGACATCATTGAGCACCTGAACACCTCGGGGGGCCCGGCCGACACCAGCGACCCAGTGAGTGAGCGCTCTGCTGGGGGGGGGGCCTTGGGTCGCGGCAACATGGGCCGGGGGCCTTTCACTGCTTGTTTTCCATAGTGTTCTCGTGAAATTCCATGTTAGGGTTCGTATATTTTTAGGTTTTCATGCTCTTGTGTTGTGTTTTTTGTGAAGCTGGGTCTGGGGGGCTGAGGCCTTGCAGGCCGTCTCTGGCCTTGGGCGCCTTCCTCCTCCTCCCCCCCCCCCTGAGTGACCCCCGCTCTCCGCCCCTGTCCCCCTCTTCCTCCCTCTTCCAGCTCCAGCAGATCTGCAAGATCCTCAATGCGCACATGGACTCCCTCCAGTGGATCGATCAGAATTCAGGTAGGAGCCTCTGCGCCGCTTCCTGGGTGGGAGCCCCATTGACCGGCATGGAGTAAGGTAGCTGCTATTCCCATTGCGCGGCTACATTAAATGCCATGCTCAGCGCACGTTGTATATGTAGAGTTATGAAACAAAACAGCCTTCCTTCCACATGCCAATCATGTTGCACAGCGTCTGATGCCACATTAGTGTGAAACTCATAGAGTCCAATATAATAATAATAATAATAATTGTGAATCATCTACTTAGCCAGAAGTTTGGGCTCAATGAGGGAGAGACTGAAGGACCAGGCCAGGGGTGGGCAAGTATTTTTCCCAAGGGGCCGCACGAGAGCCGAAAAATATTATGCAGGGCCGCACCTATTAATTAATTTATTTATTTATTACCTTCTATCGTGAATTTCTTTCACATCGCTATACTCTCATTCAATATATCACAAATATTCAAAACCAATAAAAAAAATTTTTTTAAAAAATAAACTGAAAGTTTAAAAAATTAATTTATTTATTTACTATATTTACTATATATTACACATCATTAATATTAACATATTAATATATCAATAAATATTCATATATTATTAGTATTCATATCATAATTATAGTATATATATATAGACATAATATATTGAAATTATAATATAATATAACATACTATTTATTATATTACTATAGAATTATTATAAAAGAATAATAAAACCACTAAAATTAAATTAAATTATATTCAAGAAGACGAGGTGCGAACCAAGGTGGAACGGCCCGATGGCTCCAGCCCAGAGGGTGGCAAAGCGGACCCAGCCGCCGCCGCAGCAGAGGAGAGCAGAGCAGCAGGCCATCGGAGGCGGCAGGCCTACTCCCGCTCTCGCCCCCAGCCGTTCCCCGTATTGCGATGGTCCTGCCTCAAAGCGGGGGCTGCTGCGGCCGGGCTGCACCAGGGCAGTGGGGGTCCCTTCCTGCCTTCTCTGGCGGCTCCAGAGTGCCCTCGCGGTGGTGAACCTGGGCTTTGGCCCTCTTGCATGGAGGGTCGCGTGTCGGTGGAGTGAGGGAGGGCCCGAGGGTGGAGGCAGCACCAGCTCCGGGCTCTCCTCCTGCCTCCGGCGTGGAGAGGCACCAGATGGCCAGCATGGGGAGCGTCAGTGCCGGCGGTGTGGCAGGGAGGAGGAGCCCTTGGATGACTTCCTGTAGCCCCGGATGAGGCGGCTGAGGCATTCTGGGAACCGTAGTTTCCTGACTCCCAGAATGTCTCGGCCAGCTCATCCGGGACTACAGGAAGTCATCCAAAGGCTCCTCACTCCACCGACGTGCGACCCTCCATGCCAGAGGCATGAAGCGGCAGAGAGCCCGGGATGTCAGGCACGCCAAAGCCGCCGCGATGGGATGGCGGCAGCGGCACCCCTTCCTGGCCCCGCTCCCAACGCCCTTCCCCCGGGCCAGATAGAACCGGCTGCAGGGCCTTATCCGGCCCGGGGGCCGTAGTTTGCCCACCCCTGGACTAGACTGAGCATGTTCCGGAAACATTCAGTGTGAATCCCAGCAGTCCTGTCGTTTGTTGTGGGTCTAAAAGAGGCCGCCGAAGAGGGTCTGCCTGAGCCGTCCCCACGCCCGTACAGCCTCCGCTGCTGCCTCTGTTTGCACCCATTCACTGCATTGGCAGAGTTGGCACCACTGGTTTCCTCTGGTCCCAGGGTTTGGGTTATTCCTGTCCTTTCAAGACAACAAGAAGGGGGGGGGGCTGCTTTTATTTGGAAAGTTCCCTTAAGGACTCCCGGACTTCAATGGAAGAAGGATCAGGCCATAGGCAACCTTCGACTTGTGGTTTTGTGATACGACATCCAGCATATGTATATATATGTATATATATATATATATATATATATATATGTATATCTCGTTTGCTGTGTCATACTGTGTTTTCTGTCAGTACAACAACAACAACAACTGTATTCTTCTATCCTGCCCCGATCTCCCCAAAGGGACTTGGGGGCACCTTACACAGAGGCCAAGCCCAATGTAAATAAAGGTTACCGCAGACCTGGGCAAAGTTCGACCCTCCAGGAGTTTTGGACTCCAACCCCCAGAATCCCTAACGGCCTCGGGCCCCTTCCTTCTCCCGTGCGCCCGTACTGCAAGGCTGCAAAGCAGGAAGGGTCAGTCCATAGGCAAGCTTTGCTGGAGACGCGATGTGCGCGGGGAAAGGAAAGAAAGGGTCTGAGGCTGCGAGGCATTCTGGGAGTTGGAGTCCCAACACACCGCGGGGGAGGGAGGGAGGGCCCAAGTTGGCCCATGCCTGCCGTAGGTGCATAGGTTAGAGCTGCCTCTCTTCTGACTGGGAAGGGGGCGGAAGGGGCAGCGGGCTTCACCTTCGCCCAGGGCCCAAAACGCCCCTCCCCTGTGCCCTCGCGCCAGCCCTTACCCAGGGCAGCATGCAACTGATGCCCCCCCCCCTTTCTGTGTGCTTTGCCTTCAGCGCTGCTGCAGCGAAAAGTGGAGGAGGTGAGCAAAGTGTGTGATGGGCGCCGCAAAGAGCAGGAGCGCAGCTTCCGGATCACCTTTGACTGAGACCAGCAGGGCCACGAGGAGGCCGCCGCCTGCCCCCCCCCGGAGGACACCCCCCCTCCTTCCCTGCTTTTATAGGACACAATAAAGGTCTTTCCTGACCCAGAATAGGCGCCTGTGTGAGTGTGTGTGTGGGGGGAGAGGGCGTCCCAGGGGCCCCCGGGGAGAAGGGGGCTCTGGGGCGCATCCCGAGAGAGAAGTGGCTTCTCAACCAGAACATTGACGACCTCAGGAACGGAGGCCGTGCTGCACACCCCGGGGCTTCCTTGCCTGCCCTCTCTTTCCCCTCAAAGAGGAGGGCGCTGGCTTGGCACGGGACGCCTTCCAGTCCAGCTTCCGTTCGGGGCACGGGACGGAGACGGTCCTGGTCTCCATCACAGACAAGCTACGGTGCCAGCTCGATCAGGGAGGTGCTATTGGACCTCACAGCAGTGTTCGACACAGTCCATTACGATCTTTTGACTCACCGCCTTGCTGGAGCCGGAGTGGGGGGGGGGGGGCAGTCTTGAATTGGCTGTCCTCCTTCCTCCGGAACCGAACGCAGCGAGTGAGGAGGGGCGAGGATGTCTCCGGGGGTTCCCCACTGTTATGTGGGGTTCCTCAGGGGGAAATCCTCTCCCCCTTACTGCTTACCATCTATGTCCGACCACTTGCTCGGCTGGTTCGTAGCTTTGGGCTGGAGTGCCACCAATACGCGGACGACACCCAGCTCGTTCTGGGGATGGAGGTCCAGCCCGAATCCGTACCCAATGATTTCCATCGTTGCCTTGAAGCCGTTACTGGATGGCTGCGAGCCAGTAGGTTGAAGGTGAATCCGGCTAAGACGGAGATCCTGTGGCTGGGCCGCCCGGGTGGGGTGGAGACCCAGCTTCCTCCCCTGGACGGCGTGACATTGCGCCTATCGCCAACAGTCAAAAGTCTTGGCGTCACCTTGGACTCTCAATTGACGATGGAGACGCATATCTCCACCGCCAGTAGAGTCGCTTTCTTCCATCTCCGTCAGGCGAGGAAGCTGGCCCCCTACGTGTCCCGCCGCGACCTAGCCACAGTGGTCCAAGCCACGGTCATCTCAAGACTGGACTACTGTAATGCTCTCTACATTGGCCTTTTGTTGGTGATCCGGAAACTGAAACTGGTCCAGAATGCGGCAGCTCGGTTGCTGGCTGGTGTTTCGCTGACCAGCCACATAACAACACCTATTCTCTGTGAGCTGCACTGGTTGCCAGTGGAGGGCCGGATCACTTCCAAGGTGCTGGTTCTGACCTTTAAGGCCTTGAGCGGTCTGGGGCCAGTGTGCCTCAGGGACCGCCTCATCCCATAGCGTCCCACGAGACCTCCACGTTCGGAGTTGGCCCAACTCTTGGAGGCCCCCAGCTTCAAATTGTATCCCCTCACCGCTAGACGGAGGGCCTTCTCGGTCACTGCCCCCACCCTGTGGAGCGCACTGCCTTCCGAGGTCAGGGCCCTCTCTGGCTTGATGGCACTCCGGAAGGCGTGCACAACCTTCCTGTTTCGACAGGCCTGGGGGGACTAAAGCTGTTGATTTTTCGGGCACTCGTTTGTTAATTCTGTGAACAGCCCGGCTGAGCTGTTTTGCTGTGTTTTTATCTGTATTCTATTTTGCTGTGTTTTTACTCTGTGAGTTATCGCTGTAAGCCACCCCCAGCCGCTTGGGAGTGGCGACGCATAAATGGGAACAAATAAAGTTCTGGAAAATGGCCTCCTGGGGTGGAGAGGTGAATAATAATAATAATAATAATAATGGCCCATTTGATTGACTAACCTGGTTTACTTTCCTGCCTTGAGAGGCACGTGGAGCCGCCAGAAGAGCCGCCTTCCCTCCCTCCCTCCCTCCCTCCCTCCCTTTTGGCAGGAGGCCTTGTTTTGCTCCCTTCGTGTTTGCTTCCTTGCTGTTTTGGAGATCTCTTTCTTTATCTCCAACTTCTGCCTCGGAAGTCGCCTCGCAAAGCACCCAGCTCTCGTGCCCAGACCAGGGTCAGAAGGAGGGCAGGGAATTCCTATCATATCAATTCTTCATTAACATTCTCTAAAGCAGTGTTTCCAAACCAGTGTGCCGTGCCACACTCGTGTGCCGTGAGCGATCCTCAGGTGTGCCGTGGGAAATGGGAGCCTCCAATCCCCTTCCTTCCCCCTCCTGCCGAACGCTTTTCCTTCTCCCCTCGGGCTCCCTTCTTGCCGGCCTCACTCTGCTTGCTTTGCCTCGCTTTGCTCTGGGGCGAGTCTGCGCAGTGGCGCCCACACAGGTCACCCCTCCCTCCCCCCTCCCCTCCTGAACACGCTCACGCGGCCCCCTCGGATCAAAATGGCGGCAGAAGCAGCAGAGTAGAAGAAAAAGTAAGTGTTGGGCAGGAGGGGGAAGTTAGGGCGCGAAGGGGGAGGAAGAGGTCTCTGTTGAAAGCTGGCATGGGCAAACTTGGACCTTCTGGGTGTTTTGGACTCCAACTCCCACCATTCCTAGCAGCCTCAGGCCCTTCTCCTTTCCCCCCCTCAGCCACTTAAGCAGGAAAGGGCCTCAGACTGTGAGGAATGGTGGGAGTTGGAGTCCAGAGCACCCAGAGGGCCGAAGTTTCCCCATGCCTGTTTGAGGGACCTTAAAGTGGTGAGCCTCCTTCCAACATTGTGATTCTGGATAGAAAACAAACAACAACATAACACGACATAACATTGTTTGAGTCCACAGTGCTCTCTGGGTGTAGGTGAACTACTCCCAAACTCAAGGTCAATTCCCAAGCAAACCCTTTCAGTACTTTCTGTTGCCAATGAGAGTTCAATATGCCAAGTTTGGTTCAATTCCATTGTTGCAAGAGTTCAGGATGCTCTTTGATTGTGTGTTAACAATAAATCCCAGAAACTGGATATAGGTGAACTACAACTCCAAAACCCAAGGTCAATGCCCACCAATCTCTTATAGCATTTTCTCTTGGTTATGGGAGTTCTGTGTGGGAGGTTTGTGTCTTTCTGCCATTCCTGCCAGGATATCCATGTTGTGTTCATCGAAACAGGCCCAGGTTTCACACTGAGTGTAGAAATACATTTACAAACATATTAACTCTATGTATGACTGTGTTCGAGTGTCATTTTGTGTCATTGTGGTTGGTGGTGTGCCCCAGGATTTTGTCAATGGAAAAAATGTGCCGCGGCTCAAAAAAGGTTGGGAAACCCTGCTCTAAAGTTTGCCCTGAGAATCACCTCGAAAATTGCAAAGCCGCGTGAAGCAAGAAACACGTCAGTCGTACATAATACAATAATAATAAAGATAGCTTTATTTATTTACTATTTATTTACCTTTTAACATAATTTTTATTTTGACACACATAAACACATACCTTGCACACACGTAACATTGACAATTCCCACCACCGACACACGGGTTATTTTCTTTTACCTGCACTCCTTTCTTTTTTTAGACAATCTTTGTACGTTTGTACATTTCCATCCTTCATGATGCCAGGGGGGGCGGGCAAGTGTTTTTTTCCCCAAGGGGCCACACGAGAGCCAAAACATACGACGGAGGGCCGCACCTAAAGGCTGAACGGCATTCTCATCTACATTATTTATTTATTTATTTACTATATTTACTATATATTACACATCATTAATATTAACATATTAATAGATCAAGAAATATTCATATATTATTAGTATTAATATCATAACTATTATATTATAGTATATATAGACATTATATATTGAAATCTATGTATATAATAAAAGTCAGTGTTTGCGGGCGGTGGGTGGGTGGTGCGACCGAGCGAATATGTGCCAGCGTTTCGATTGGCTGCAACTGTGGGATTATTTGCATAAATGGCTGTGACTGGCCAGCCTCCCAACATTCCAACACAGCACCGAGAGGAAAGGGAAGGGGAGGGCCGGAGGCTGGAGTTGAAGTGAGCCAGTGGACAGTTTTTTCTCTTGGAAATGGAATGTTCAGCACCTTCACCCAAGACACTTCTAAGGTGGCTCAGAGGGAAAGCAAAAGGCCTCAGGCAGTCAGCCACTGCGGCCCACAGCAATGACGGATCAGGACCAAACTTGGCAAACAGGGGCCCAATGGCCCACTTCACAACCTGGTGTGGTTTAGGGCAGGCTGGGCCACGAATGATGGGATTTGCAGTACCTTCACCTCATTCACTTCCCAAACAACACTGCAGCCCCTATACATCACAGACCAGGCCCAAAATTGACAACAAGGCTTCCTTAACTTGATTTTCCTGACTAGGCCTCAGCCCCTGGGATATTGTTAGGCTTCCTCAACTTGATTTTCCTGACTAGGCCCCCAACAATGACAGAACAAGACCAAACTTGGCACACAGACCCCCCCCCCCCAAGGTGCACCCTACATCCCGGTGCAGTTTGAGGGAGGATGGACCATGGAGGATGGGACTTGCAGTACTTTAATTCACTTCCTTAGAGCACTGTGGCCCACACCAATGACGAACTATGGCACACAATGCCTTCCTCAAATAACCCGGGCACTGCCGGGTCCCCAAGCTAGTAATAATATAATATAACATTATATTATATTATTTATTATATTACTATATTATTACAATAAAATTTCAGCGGTGACCAGGGGAGCATTCACACAATTAAGACTCGTGCGCCAGCTGCGCCCGTGCCTTGGGAAGTCTGACTTGGCCACGGTGGTCCATGCTCTGGTTACATCCCGTATAGATTACTGTAACGCTCTTTACGTGGGGTTGCCTTTGAAGACTGTTCGGAAGCTGCCACTAGTCCAACGGAGAGCAGCCAGGTTGATAACAGGGGCGGCACTCGGGGAGCGCACAACTCCCCTGGCTACCAGTCTGCTACTGGGCACAATTCAAAGTGCTGGTTTAAAGCCCAACTTCCCTGTCCGAGCGCATCTCTCCCTATGAACCATCAAGGCCCTGCTCTCGGTCCCGCCTGCTTCGCGGGCGCATCTGGAGGGGACGAGAGGCAGGGCCTTCCCAGTGGTGGCTCCCCGGCTTTGGAACGCCCTCCCTGGTGGTATCAGGTCGGCCTCCTCCCTCCTGGCATTTCGCAAGAAAGCCAAGGCCTGGCTGTTTGAGCAAGCATCCGCCCAGGAACTTTAATCGAGATCAAGGATTACTAGGACGGCAAAACGGAAACCGATTCCAAGGTCGTGGGGCGGAGGTTTGCCCTTTGTGGTTTCGTGACTGTTAACTTTACATGTTTGTATGGGACTGTTTTTGCCTTATTATCAGTATTGTATATGGGCAGCACTAGCTGGCGCTTGTCCACCGCCTCGAGTCGTCGCCTTCGGGCTGAGAGAGAGAGGCCGCAGAGAAGCAGGGCCAAGACATAAATTTCCTCCTTTTGTCTCCTGTTCTTCCCTTTCTTCCTCTTTTCTCTCCTTTCTTCTCTTTCCTCTTCCTTCTCCTTTTTTTCTCCCTCTCCCTCTTCCCTCTCCCTCCTTTGCTTCTCTTTCTCCCTCTTCCCTCTCCCTCTTCTTCTCTTTGCTCTTCCCTCTCCCTTTCCTCCCTTCTCTGTGCCCGAGGCGTGGAGGGGGGAACCCAAGGCCGGCTCCTGCCAAGCGGCCTCCCCCCGGGAGGGTTGTGGTGCCTTGTGTCCAGGGGCGCTGGTGAGGCCAGGGTGGCAAGTGGCCTTGGCCAGAGGCGTCGGCCAGTGGGGCGCCTGCTTGCCTGCTTGCCCAGCCTGGGAGGAGGCCCTGGGGGCAGCGGGGCGGGGCCGGAGGGGCTGCACAGAGGAGGGAGGGAGGGAGGCAGGGAGGGGGGGCAGCCGCTCCCTGGCCAGGAGGGGCCGCCCGCCAGGCTTCCTGCGAAGGCGCCTCCAACCTGACCTGGGGGCAGCGGGGCGAAGGGTGCCTTGCGAGTGGCCGCTCTGCCGCTTGGCAGAACGCAAGTGTTGGGAGCGCCCCCGCCTGCGCTCCTCAGGCCGCGCGCGACCCCCCGACGCCGCTCCTCGCGCGGGGCTGGCCCTTCGCGACACCCCCGCTGCTCCTTCCTCACTGGCGCCTCGCTCCTGTTACGAACCATCACGCCCATACCTGATCTGCAGGATTGATTTTCATTCACTGGACCCAATTTGAATACTGGGGGAAATTGATTTTGTCATTTGGGAGTTATAGTTGCTGCTGGGATTTGTAGTTCACCCCCAATCAAAGAGCTTTCTGAACTCCACCAAAGATGGCATTGAACCAAACTTCCCACACAGAACTCCCATGACCAACAGAAAACACTGGAAGGGTTTGGTGGGCATTGACCTTGAGTTTGGGAGTTGTAGTTCACCTACATCCAGAGACCCCTGTGGACTCAAGCAATGATGAATCTGGACCAAACTTGGCATGGATACTCAACATGCCCAAATGTGAACATATGGAGTATTTGTGCCAAGTTGCATCCAAATCCATGGTTGTTTGGGTTGAAAGTGCTCTCCGGATGTAGGTGAACTACATCTCCCCTAAATCACTGTGGATTCCTTCCAAAGCCCTCCAGTATTTTCTGTTGGCTATGGGAGTTTGTGTGCCCAGTTTGGCTCAATTCCATTGTTGGTGGGGTTCAAAATGCTCTTTGATTGTGGGTGAACTATAAATCCCAGCAGCTGCAACTCCCAAATGACAAAATCAATCCCCCGCCGCAACCCCACCAGTATTCAAATTTTGGCATATTGAGTAATGTGGTCCAGACGCAGGGTTGTTTGGGTTCAGAGTGCTCTCCAAACGTAGGTGAACTACATCTCCCGTAAATCACTGTGGATACCTCCCAAACCCCTCCAGTGTTTTCTGTGGGTCGTGGGGGTTCTGTGTGCCAGGTTTGGTCCAGGGCTGTCATTCATGGGGTCTCGGCTGCGGAAGCCAGGACCGTCCTCCGTGGCCCGTCCTCCCCCAAACGCATTGCCTGTGGGATTAATCACTGCGCTTTAATCGTGTCATTCCATGTGTAACAATGAAAGTACCTCCTGCGTGTTGGATATTTGCATTAGGATTCAGAAGAGTAGCAAAATTATTTATGAAGTAGCAACGAAAGTATGGATGGGGGTCACCACAACACGAGGAGCCTTGTTTAGGGGTCACGGCGTGAGGAAGGTTGAGGAACACGGCATTCAGACATACAGCCTTCTGTATAATTGCTATTGCATTTTTAAAAAATTATTTCGGGGGGGATGAGTAAATTATTTTCTGGAAAGGGGGCGGAAGGCCAAAAAAGTTTGGGAACCCCTGGTCTAGAAGGCCTGACCTCCCCCCACCCAATGAGAGTATAAATACATTCAAAAACATACTAGCTATATGTATGACTGTGTTAGAGTGTCATTTTGTGTCATTTGGGTGGGTGGTGTGCCCCAGGATTTGGTCAATGGAAAAAATGTGTTTTTCAAAAAAGGTTGACAAAGACTGACCTAGAAGGCCTGACCTCCCCCCCCAATGGGCCCAGGTGGGCCTGGCTTAATGAGGAGCTGTCCTCAGGGCTTGCACCTGGCTGCAAAGCTACACAAGCTAGGAATCCCTGACACTTACGTATACCGTAAAGCAGGGGTGTTCACACTTTTTCAGCATGCGAGCTAATCTTAAAGCAACCAAGTCCAAAAGATCTACCTGTCCCCACCGCTGTGCGCTCCCGCGCGCTCTTGCCACCATGCGCTCTTACCGCCGCGCACTCTTGCCACCGCGCACTCTTGCCACCGTGCATGCTCCTGCTGCTGTTTTCTGCCCACGCAGCGCTTCTTCAGCCTGCGGGGCATTGCAGGAAGGAGGAAGCACGAGGCGGGGCCTCCAGAGGGAGCGCTCCGCCCTGCCTGCCTCGCTGGCAACGGAGGCTGCGCAGCTGCTTCTGGGCGAGAGAGAGAGAGGCCGGGCGCTCCCGCCTCCTGCTTCCTCCTTCCTGCAATGCCCTGCAGGCAAAAGATGCACCGCAAGAGCGGAAGCCAGCAGCAGGAGCACGCATGCGTGCAGGGTGTGCGCGCGCATGGCAGGAGCACTCCATACGGCTGGTGAGGCCCGAAGATCACCTGGAAGAGGGCCGAAGGTCTACTAGTAGCTCCTGAGCTACCTCATGAGCACCCCTGCCGTAAAGCAACCCTCATTTACTCATGAGTATACCCAAGTAACCAAACACTCCTTTCTTCTTCTTTGCTTGCATTTCTACAAAGCCCAGCATGCACTGCTGAAATATTCATAATAGTAATAATAATAATAATAATACTTTATTTATACCCCAAGGGGACTCGGGGCGGCTTACCCGAGGCCAAGCCCAACAACACAACAGCAAATAATAACGCAATACAATCAGTATAACTTGCACATAAGCAATAACAGGCCGCTTACAACCAATCTGGCCGGACCAAATGGGATGGAGTAAAATTCAAAAATGAACGAACACTGGGTGCGGACGGAGGCAGAACGTAGGTCGCAGGGAGGTGTCGAAGGACGAGGCCCTCTCGCGGGGCCGGCGGCCCAACCGGGAGTTACAGTGCTGCTGGGGACACTCTGCACAAAAACCCAACAACACTCACTGCCTTCCATGACTTGTAAACATGTTTATGCCTTATTCGTATTATTCTTACTATTGCGTTGTCGAAGGCGTTCCTGGCTGGAATCACTGGGTTGTGGTGAGTTTTACGGGCTGCCTGGCCATGTTCCAGCAGCAGCATTCTCACCTGACGTTTCGCCTGCATCTGTGGCAGGCATCCTCAGAGGTTGTGAGGTCTGTTGGAACCCAGGAAAATTGGGGGGTATGTTTGTGTGTAGATACATAGATAGATAATAACAATAAACCCAACAGTAATAACATCTTGCATTTTTCTCCACAAGGAGACTCAGAGCAGCTAATAATAGCAATAATAATAACTCTCTCTCTCTCTATACATACATACATACATACATACATACACATACACACTACTATTAAATAGGAATAAATAATATTGCATGGTTGATCGGGTATAGTCATGAGTGAATGGGGCTTGCGTGGCTGTATACTCGAGGGCAAGGCATTTCCACTTTGCTCCTAGGAGCAAACTCTGAGTTCAGCTCATTGATCAGGCTCACCTGGGCTGAGTGAGTGGGCGGGGCTGCAGGGAGTATAATTTCTGGGAGGTTGCTCCCTGTTTCTGAATTGTTACTCATCCAAGAGCCAGAGAAGGTGAGCATGTTTTTTCTATCTGTTGTAGCTCAAGCTGGAGCAGAAGGCATTATTGGGGGGTCTGTCTCTGGAAGAGTCTGAGAAGGACAACGTGGGGGTGCTTGAGCATTTGTCTCCCCCCCCCAATGTGCATCAGAGTAAGGAAGGAAGGAAGAACGGAAGAACGGAAGGAGAGGAAGGAAGAACAGAAGGAAAGGAACGAAGTAATGAGGGAGGGAGGAGGGGAGAAGAAAGGAACACACACACACACACACACATATACATGCACAGAAATATAGCACACATACATACACACATCTGTACTTACACACATCAACACATTTACACGCATATACATATACAAACCCACATATACATAAGTACACACACCTGTTTATTGGAAGTTTGGCCCACTTCTATCATTGGTGGGGTTCAGAATGCTCTTTGATGGTAGGGAACTATAAATCCCAGCAACTACAGCTTCCAAATGTCAAGGTCTAGTTCCCCTGAACTCCATCTGCATTCATATTTGGGCATATTAAGTATTCATGCCAAGTTTGATCCTGATCCAACATTGTTTCAGTCCACAGTGCTATCTGGATGTAGGTGAACTACAACTCCAAAACTCAAGGTCAATGCCCACCAAACTCTTATAGCCTTTTCTCTTGGTTATGGGAGTTCTGTGTGGGAAGTTTGTGTCGTTCTGCCATTCCTGCCAGGATATCTCTGTTGTGTTCATCGAAACAGGCCCAGGTTTCACACTGAGGGTATAAATACATTTAAAATCATATTAACTATATGTATGACTGTGTTAGAGTGTCATTTTGTGTCATTTTGGTTGGTGGTGTGCACCAGGATTCGGTAAATGTGAAAAGTGTGCCGCGGCTCAAAAAAGGTTGGGAAACACTGGCCTAGGGCCATAGAGTTGGAAGGGGCCTCGTGGGCCATCCAGCCCAACCCCTTCTGCCAAGGAGCAGGGCCCTGGCCTTCAAAGCACCCCCGGCAGATGGCCACCCAGCCATATTTCCTGGGATATTTATTCACTTTTGCAAAGGCACCAGATTCACATTCCCCGCCCTTCATGCTTCCTGCGCTTCGCCCCGATTGGTTGGAACTTTGGCAAGCGGCTGGGGCTAGGCGGCAGCTGGTTCCCCTTATGGCCGAACCAGGAAGCCCTCCCAAACCAGCAGAGAGTCCCCAGTATTCCTTTTGGCCCATGGCCTAAGTTGCACCAGTACCAGACCCTTTTTTCCTTCTGCCCCACTCAGTTCCATAGTTCACCACACCAACTTCGTCCCTCCCAGTACACCCAGCCACCATTGCTTCCTCACCCCATCTGCACAACCTTACACAGCCAAAAATACAAAAGACATTTTAGCAAACATCAAACAGCATAACAATGAAACCAGGACATTTCCCCA
>JARBWK010000015.1:45498574-45514774 GCA_030556195.1 Anolis apletophallus | reverse complement strand
GGAGGAAAGAGAGAAGACGTGGGCCGCTGAACAGACAAACAAGCTTCTAGGCCCCAAACCCAATGGCTTTTCAGAAACAGAAGAGGTGGCAAGGAGGGAGGGAAAAGTGAGGGGGAAGCCTTCTGTCATTCTTGGCAGTACCAACTTCTTTCTTCTCAGCTAGGGCTAGGTTTTTTTTTATGTCTGGAGCAACTTGAGAAACTGCAAGTCGCTTCTAGTGTGAGAGAATTGGCCACCTGCAAGGACGTTGCCCAGGGGATGCTCAGATGTTTTGATGTTTCACCATCCTTGTGGGATTTGCAGTTCCTCAAGTCGCTCCTGACACGAAAAAAAATCCTTGTGGGCAGTTTCTCTCATGGCCCCACATGGGGAGCTGGAGCTGAAAGAGGGAGCTCATCTGTGCTCTCCCCAGATTCAAACCTCTGACCTGTCAGTCTTCAGTCCTGCCGGCACAAGGGTTCAATCCATTGCGCCACTGGGTGCTAGTTATGTGACGGCATATATCTAGCTGCAAAAAACGCCCCCTTGCCCTATTTGTCCCTACCCTCCTCTTTCTTCAAAGCTGCACCCAAAGTTCCTCACAAGTATGGCAGAAATGTGGTGGCCTTGTGAGTGCTGGCTGCGTGCGTGTGTGTGGTTTTGAAAACAAAATGTCCTTGGTTGAGGATGGCAGCAATTAGCGCAAAGTAGACCCAAAGTCCCGTGTTCCGAATGGCAGAAGGCGGCAGGGTGAAGCCCTGGCTGTAGCGGAGTTGCAGTCCCTTTGTTGTGTTTGTATCTGGAAGTGTAGGGAGGGTGTGAGGGGAGATGAATGGCACAGAGCTAGGGAACACCATGGAGGCCATGGAGCATTGGGGTGGCACACAATGCAATCCAGGCAACTGAAAACTCCCCAGAGTTTCTGAAATGCAATGGCTCCTGCTTCTTCTTGGCTTGCCACACTGCACGGCTATTATTCCATATGTGTCCATCTCCATCTCTCTCCCTCTGTAATTATGATTTCCCTTCACCTGTCAAACAATTCAACTGTAGCAGGGGCCTTTGAGGCAATAGGGTCCCCCCTCCCGTCAAACAGTTTGCATGCCAATCTGAAGGAGTCCTGGGGTGTGTTGAGGAATTTCAGAACGTGCCTGCTTATCAAAGGGGAGGGGGCGGGGAGGGGGCTGGACCCTTAGGCCCCCCAGTTGATCAGTGACCGGTCATCAGGCCCCTGGGTTGGTAGAAGTTGGACAGCCCTGTGTTAGAAAACCGAGTTGTTGTAGCAGCAAGTACCTCCCAGCTCTCTACAATCCCAGGTGTGCTCACTGTGGCACGTGGTCTAGGAGGTTTTATCTTGGTTCATTATTTTCTTCTAGAAATATCTATATCAAGTTAAAGGTCCTACGTTTGGTATTTTTGGTTGATCACCAGCCGTCCCTCCCGGCAAACAGCATTTTCCAGCTCATGTTTTTGCCTAAGGGTTGAGAAACTATTTTTAGCATAAGGAAAGGAACTGAAGTCCCAAGCAAAAGTGCCAGAACCCTTAACATTTCACTTTGGTGCCCCCACTTTACTTAACCCAGGATAGCAAAACTAGCCAATGCCATGGGTACCTGAGTTCTTCATTTAAAGAACTGCTTATTTGTACCCCGAGATAATGTTTAATTGGTGGTGCATGCATGCTTACCTTTGACAGCAGGTATTGGGACCTGAAGCGCATAACCTACTGTACTGTATATCGAGGACGGGGGAGAGTGACGTTGGAAAGGAATGCATGAACGGCTTCTGCTTTGTCTGTTTCTGGAAGTAATGGGAATGTACTCTGAGATGACACTGTTCTTATGTTCGTATGTTCCCCCTTGGATGACAACTCTGTCATTCGTGAGTGAATTTCCCTTCCGAGGGCCACATTCCTCACACTTCCTGTTGTCTCACCCCCGTACTTAACTAAGAGTTGTTTGTAAATTGGAGGTTTGTAACTTGAGGACTGCCTGCATTGCAGTGCAATAACTTGAATTCGTTTTTCTGCTTCTGATCCAGTTCATACACGTCCATTCTGAGATCAGGTTCCCCATCTGCCAGAATTTAAATTGTTTCTCCAATAGTTAATAAAACTTTGTGCTTTTATATTTTTTGATGCTTTCCGGTCTCAGAAGTGTCTGAAATGGCGGCCTTGGTGTCGATGTGTTTTTTAGACGGGAATCCAAAAGGGCAGGCCACCCGTTAGCTGGCCATGCAGATGTTCTTGAGGATGTAGACACAGAACTGTCCCTGTTAAATACGACATTCGTGGAGGATGGCACCTGCTGCGTCATTCCGGGGAAGCCCCGCGGAGTAAAAGAAATGCTAAACTGCTTGGACTCCATGCTGCCTTGAGAACTCCCTGGCGGCATGTGTGACTTCCTCACCCTCTTAACTCTTTTAAGGAAAGGCTTTCCCTGAGGCTGCGGTTTGTTTGTTTGTTTGTTTGTTTGTTTGTTATAGCAGATTGATTTCACCTGGTCGCCAAGGCTGCGATTGTACGGTATACAAAATCAATCGCTGAGGACATTTCCAAAAGGCTGGTCAAGTGTGGCCATTTCCCTCGCTCTTGGGCGCGCTCTACTTGCAAAGCAAACACTCAAGGCATCTAGGTCATTTTACGACGCTTTCACTTAGTTTTGGTAAATAAACGGTAGAAAACCCAAGCTCCGAAGTGAAAGCTCCGCTTCTGTTTGATCTTCCTGGTACCCGTGTGTTTAACATTTTCCACTTGTTGTAGGTACTGGATGAAACCTACCGTGTCTTGAGGTGTGTAAGTTCTACCCAAGTCCTACCGGCATCCCTTGAAGACCTTGAGGAGCTAAGGGACATTTCCACAATGGCAAGGGAGTATTTTGATGAGGAGATTGCTCCCACTCTAGAAAGGAAGATCCCAAGACGACGACGACCCCTCGCAGCCGCTCCAGGTACCTCTTCCAACTGCATCGAGGCATCTTCTATTATGCAACCAGTGGAAACTTTCTTGTGCTTTCCTTGTTGCCTCTGGTCTGTATTAGTATCTTATTCAAGACCTTCAGTCAACAACAGACAGGTGTTTTAATGGAAACCTCTGAATGCATACAGGAATTCTGTGACGAGAGCCCTTACTCACACAAGGTGTTTCCTGTTCCTGTGCTGGCTGGCTTGCTTATCTGTTGCTTATTGTGTGTTGCAAACGGCTGTCGGGTCAGCTTCAACCGCTGATGATCTCCTGGACGAGGGACCGCAAGCCGCCCTGCCATCAGAAGCCCTGCTCGGTGCTTGCAGACTTGGGGCAGCGGTTCGTCTCCCCCTCACACCCGCCCTTTTCCTCATGTCCGACTGGCTTCCTTCCTCCAAGTATTACTGTCTTTCCGAAGCTTCGTTTTTTTAATCTTCAACTTTCAGAACTATACTAGAAATTGGAAACGCGGTGGCACGGAGTTATTATTATTACGGAATTATTACCCTAATGGTAATATTCCGTTATATAGCTTTACGCATGAAGGCCTTGTTTATTTCCCTCGTTTCACTAACTAGTCTTTTGGTTTCCTCGCTGCTGTTTCCATCCTGATCAATGGCTGAGCTCAGGGGTGGAAAATCCTGAACCATGATGCCGTCATCATCAGCCCTTCACATTTACACATTTCACTTTCCTGGGTTTGATCCTTCCCGTGTTTGGTGAATATGTTTTCTCTGGGAATCTCTAGACCAGGGGTGCTCGTTAGGTAGGTCGCGATCCACTGGTAGATCGCGTAGGGCGTCCCGGTAGATCGCAGGCAGGGCGGGAGGAAGGCTCAGCCCCGCCCCGCAGGCTCCCACCGCCGCCGCCCAAGTGCTGCCGGCCCTGGGCGACCTGGGGTCCTTTCCACACAGTTGAATAAAGCCCCATGCCATCTGCTTTGAATCAGATTACATGGCAGTGTGGACTCAACCCAGTTCAAAGCAGACATTGTGTTGTATGTCTCACATTTGTGTGGTGGGGAGGGGGATCATTTTGACTTGGTTGTTCTATAAGTAGCGCGCACGCTGGAAAAGTGTGGGCAGCCCTGGCCTAGGTCATCCAGCGCATGGTAGTCAGCGCAGCTTAAAAGCTAAACAGATAGAGTAATGAAATGTATGTATGCATTTACCCTATGTACCCTCCGCCTTTCTCTACCCCGAGGGGGACTCAAGACGGCTTACACGTGCAATTCCAGTAAAATTAAATTTAAATTAATACATATTAAGCATTTACAATGTTTGAAAACATTGCAGTCTTTGTAAAACCACGCCACCCATACTCGTAGTCCAAAGACGTTCCGCAGCCATTGCACACATTCCAAGCCCGTTATTACGCTGCACGATTCCCCGAAAGCCTGATCCCACAGCCATTTTTTTTACTTTCCTCCCGAAGGCTCGGAGGGAGGGAGGGAGGGAGGGGGCTGATCGAACGTTGCTGAGGAGGGAGCTGGCCAAGGCCAAGGGCCCGCCTCCAAGAAGGCTCTGTCGCTCTCGTCCCCACCAGTGACACTTGTGAGGAAGGTGGGACCGAGAGCAGGGCCACCCCAGGTGATCTTGATCCACGAGGCGGTTCATAGGGGGAGATGCGCTAAAACAGGTGGGACACAACCTCCCTTCTCTATATATAATAAAGGAGAAGGTTTGTTGGTATGTGGGTATGTGGGTATGTATGTGGCAGCGTTTCGATTGGCTGCCACTTTCACAGGCCACAGCGACCAGCGCGGGTGATGGACCTGCACCAAACTTGGTACACATAATCCCCCTGACCCCCCTTACGTCCTGGTACGGTTTGGGGGACATACACCACGGATTATGGGATTTGTAGTACATTCCAACACTTTGGTTCCCACAGACGACTGTGGCCACCTCAAAGGGCCAATACAGACACACTTGCCACACACATCCCCCATTACCCACTCTACGTCCTGGTGCAGTTCGGAGGAGGGCGGACCATGGATGATGGGACTTCAAGTACCTCTACTCACTTCCTAAGTCCGCTGCGACCCTCATGCAATTACTGAACGAGAACACACTTGGCACACATAACACCGATTACTCCCTTCACATCCTGGTGAGGTTTTTTGGGGGGACTGCCAATGGACGATGGGATTTGTAGTACTTCCACACCTCTCTACTACCACAGACCACTGTGGTCCCCAACAAACACCTATGAAAACCACACTTGGCACACAGAGCCCCAGAGCCCCACTCTACATTCTACTTCAGTTTACAGTAGAGCAGACCATGGATGATGGGACTTGAAGTACCTTCCCACACTTTCCAAACCTGCTGCAAACCTAATCCAATGACTGATCAACACCAAGCCTGGCACACGGAGCCCTCATGACCCACTCTACATCCTGGTGCAGTTTTGTGTGAGACAGACCACGGATGATGGGACTTGCAGTACCTTCACTCACTACCTCCAAACAATGCAACCCTCATCCATTCACCAATACAGACCACACTTGCCACACACAGCCCCCATGTCCCACTCTACATGCTGCTGCAGGTTGGGGGAGGGTGGACCAGAGATATTGGGACTTGCAGTACCTTCAGTAATTTCATGGTACCACTGCAACTCCCAATACTGCTGGATCAAGACCAAACTTGGCACACAGAACCCCCATGACCCGCTCTACATCCTGCTGCACTTCTCAAATGACCCGGGCAACGCCGGTTCCCCAAGCTAGTAAGTTATAAATCAGCATAATGCTTGAAACCAGCTTTGGATTCCAGGCGTTTCGTGCTCCGTGTAGGGTAAAAGTCTTCACTGTTGAATTGTGAGTATCACTCTGATTGCATAGGACATGGATACTTTTTATCCTGTGTCTATGCAATCTCTGCCGCCCTCTTTCTTGGGGATTGGAAACTCTTGAGAGCATTTCCAGTTTGTTTTCCATATTTGTTGACAGCTTTTAGCGACAGTTGGTGCGAGAGGAGATTCCATTTCTGCTCTATCGCCATATCAGGACGTATTTCTCCCAAGCATTTTGAATAATTTCAAAGGTCGGCCCCCCCCCCCCCCCGAGGCCCCCAGTAGTCTCTATTGCTCATGACAGTTCTCTGTGCCAACTTTGGCTCAATTCCATTGTTGGTGGAGTTCAAAATGCTCTTTGATTGTAGGTGAACTATAAACCCCAGCAGCTACAACTCCCAAATGACAAAATCAACCCCCCACAACTCCAACAGTGTTCAACTTTGGGTATATTAGGTAGTTTCTAGTTGTTGTTTTGTCTTGTTCGTCGCCTATTGTTTTGTATTCAACTTGTGAACCGCTCCGAGCCCCTGGGGAGTGGCGGTGATAAAAGTTTGAATATTATTATTATTATTATTATTATTTGTGCCAAATTTGGTCCAGATCCAGGATTGTTTGGGTTCAGAGTGCTTTCCAAATGTAGGTGAACTATATCTCCCCTAAATCACTGTCAACCTCCAGTATTTTCTGTGGGTCATGGAGGTTCTGTGTGCTAAGTTTGGTCCAGGTCTGTCATTCATGGGGTCTCAGCTGTGGAAGTCAGAGCTGAATTGGTCGAAGGCACTGCAAATCCCATCGCCCGTTGTCCATCCTCCCCCAAACATATTGTTTTTGTGATTAATCACTATGCTTTAACTTTGGTCAATTTGTAACAATGAAAATACATCCTGCATGTTAGGTATTTGCATTAGAATTCGTAAGAGTAGCAAAATTTTGAAGTAGCAATGAAAATATGGATGGGGGTCATCACAACATGAGGAACCACTGCATTAATACATACATCTTTCTGTTTAATTGCTATTAGGGAAATAAAACATGAACAAAGGAAGGAAGGAGAAAGACACAGGAAGAAGTAGAGAAAGGGGGAGGAAAGGAAGGAAAGAGAAAAGGAGGGATGGAACCAAAGAGCAAAGGAAGGAATGAAAAAAAGAGGTAGAGAAGGAAGAAAGGAGGGGAAGGGGAAAAATAAAAGGGGGGAAGGAATACGTACTTCACTTTCAAAACTGTCCTGATAGCATAGCTATTAGCTACCTCTTATATTTATGTTATACATCTACATCTCCAGTCAATTGCACTCCAGAGGTGAAGGGAAATGTTGCCCCTTGATTTCCCTGTGCTTTTAACAGTGTCAGGCCTGTTTCCCTGCTTTGGACAATTTAGAACCAATTACAAAATTTTGTAAGTAATAACATATCAATTAAGAATGTTTTTGGAATTTTTTTGTAATTGACAGCAAGCTACACAAATTGGTCGGAAGCTGGATATTTCAGTTTCCAGTGCTGTTGTACACACACACTGCTATTCCAGAATGTGTCCAGTCCATTGGAGCCCTTTAACATGTGACTGAATGTAGTTCTGGGAATGGCTCCTGTATGGTTGTGGTAACATTTAAATGGCACAGATATATGGGGGAAACTCATGATAATGCTGAATATGAAATCGACACGTCACCTGGGAAGTATTACGGTGGGAGGAGTCGGGTTCTGGTTTCGTGTGAGGGAACTATGCCACCGGCCTCTGCTTACATGGTGTGGTCATATGTATGCTGCCCTAGTGACGTAAGAGTCTTTCACAGAGAAGCACTTTCAGTGCACCTGAGAGAAAGGATTACAACAGTGGTTCTCAACCTGTGGGTCTCCAGGAGTTTTGGCCTACAACTCCCAAACCTTAAATCTCTTTTTTTCTGCAGTTACCGAAGGCCAGCCACAAACTACAACGGGTGGTGCAGGTGTGGCTGAGCTGAGGCGTGAGGTTTTAGAGCTCCGCACCAAAGTGCAAGAGCAGCAGTCGCAGCTCCAAGGCCACGATCAGCAATTACGCGAGCAGGGTGCCCGTCTGGCGGAACTTGAGCGCAAGGCTACGGAGAGCGCAGTCGGGGAGTCCTCGCGGCCAGCACCAAGTGAGGAAGCGCCCCGGAAACGGAAGGCAGTTGAATCCGAAGGTCCCCTTAGAAGATCAGAACGGCTTCGGACTCAACATTAAACACCACACAGCCTGTGAGTATTATTTCTCCGGGCTGCAGACCTTGCGGTGGGTGTACCTCTTGCGTACAGGTGTATGCAGGTAGGGAGGTCACTAGTGTGCAGTCTAGGAAAGTGTTTAAACTCAGGGATCACACCACAGGTAAAAGCGAGAATTGTGTGTATATTTGAATATGTGGGTGTGGCCAGTACTACATGGGACACTGATTATCTTGATCCGGCACAGTCTGGCTTTAGGCCGGGACATGGCACTGAGACAGCCTCAGTCGCCTTAGTTGATGAGCTAGACAGGGGGAGTGTGTCCCTGTTGGTTCTGCTGGACCTCTCAGCGCCTTCAATACCATTGACCACGATATCCTTCTGGGTCGCCTTGCAGTGGCTCCAATCCTTCCTGGAGGGTCGTGCCCAGAAGGTGTTACTGGGTGACACCTCTTCGGCTCCGCAACCTTTGTCGTGTGGAGTCCCTCAGGGTTCAGTTCTGTCCCCGATGCTATTCAACATCTACATGAAACCGCTGGGAGAGATCATCCGGAGTTTCGGAGTAAGGTATTATCTATACGCAGGTGACGTCCAGATCTGTCACTCCTTCCCACCTGTCACTAAGGAGGCTGTCCAGACTTTGAACCGGTGCTTGGCTGCTGTGTCGGACAGGCCCGGATTACCCATAAGGCCACCATAGGCCATGGCCTAGGGGCGCAAGCTAAGTGCGGCGCAGTTAACACGGACCAAAAGAAATGTTGAAACAAAACTGCAACGCGTGGCATGGAGATGACTCCCTCACTCTCTCTCGGGGGAGGGCGGGGAGAAAGCGCAGCGGGGGGGGGGGGAGGAGGGAATGGCGCCCCCCCCTCGCCATCGCCCCCTTGTCAAGGAAGGAGGGCACAAGGAGGAGGTGTAGACAGAGGGAAGCCGCTGCCGGGCATGCGCAGCAGGAGGGTGCGAGTGCCTCTGTCTCCTCCGCCATGTTTCTGGGTGCTGCACATGTGCGGCAGCGGCCCCGGGGGCAGGGCTTCCCTCCTCCTCGCGGCATGCCCTCCTTTCTTGACTCAAGGAAGGAGGGCGCGCCGCGAGGAGGAGGAGGTGAGAGGGGGTGCGGTAGAGGTTGGTTTGGGGGCGTAATTCCAAAGTGTGGCCTAGGGTGCCAAAAGGGGTTAATCCGGGCCTGGTGTCGGACTGGATGAGGGCTAGCAAATTGAAACTGAATCCAGACAAGACAGAGGTCCTCCTGGTCAGTCGAAAGGCCTAACAGCGCATAGGGTTGCAGCCTGTGTTGGATGGGGTTGCACTCCCACTGAAGATGCAGGTTCGCAGTCTGGGAGTGATCCTGGACTCATCGCTGAGCCTGGAAGCCCAGGTCTCGCCGGTGGCCGGGGGAGCTTTTGCACAGTTAAGACTCGTGCGCCAGCTGCGCCCGTACCTTGGGAAGTCTGATCTGGCTATGGTGGTCCACGCTCTGGTCACATCCCGAATAGATTACTGCAAGTCGGATCAACATGGCGGCAGAAGCGGCAGTGTAGAAGGAAAAGTAAGTGTTGGGCAGGAGGGGGAAGGAAGGGCGCAAAGGGAAGGGGGAGGAAGAGGTCTCTGTCGAAAGCTGGCATGGGCAAACTTGGGCCTTTCGGGTGTTTTGGACTCCAACTCCCACCATTCCCAGCAGCCTCGGGCCCTTTTCCTTCCCCCCCCCTCAGCCACTTAGGCAGGAAAGGGCCTCAGGCTGTGAGGAATGGTGGGAGTTGGAGTCCAAAGCACCCAGAGGGCCCAAGTTTTCCCATGCCTGTTTCAGGGACCTTAAAGTGGTGGGCCGCCTTCCAACATTGAAAATTTTTGTGCTGTCAATTTGGAGGAGGCTCTTGGAGACATGCACATTTGATGCACTTCGAAGAGGCGCGTGCAACATGTTTACAGCTGAAGTAATAACTGTGAACTGGAGGCGCCTGATAGTAAACATACGCTGCCGCACCCTGGGGATCTTTGGGCAGGCCTGCCTCTCTGCCTTCTGAAATGTGTCTTTCTCGCACAATTTAAAGGCACCTATCCATGGAGATCATGGTCTTTGCAGAGTCCCAGGCCCAGTTTTCACCTGAATCTGCTTTTCCTTGAGCCAAACTATTGGCATATTTACTTATTTATTTACATCATTCTTACCCCGCTTTTCTCACCCGGCAGGGGCACTCAGAGCGGCTCACCATGACAGTGATTGATGCCGCAATAAATTGCAATTATAATAACAAGATAAAAACATACAATACAATAGATTTAAACAACATTAGTTCAACAATCATACAGCTTTTTCCATTACAACAATCGTATGGTCTGGTTCAATGTTCAGGTGCTGTTATATCCATTAGCCAAAAGCCTGGTTCCACAACCACATCTTCAGTTTTCTTCTGAAAGAAAGGGGGGGGGAGGCTGATCGGATTTCGCTGGGGAGCGAATTCCACAGGCGGGGAGTCACCACCAAGAAGGCCCTGTCCCTCACCCCCACCAGCCATGTCTGTGAAGCTGGTGGGACCGAGAGCAGGGCCTCTCCAGATGATCTTAGGCTACGAGGCGGAACGTAGAGATGGATATGTTCGGATAAGTAAGCTGGGCCGGAGTCGTATTGGGTTTTATAGGCCAAGACCAGCACTTTGAATTGTGCTCGGAAATAGACTGGCAGCCAGTGGAGTTGACGTAACAGGTGGGTGGTATGCTCCCTGTATGATGCTCCAGTGAGCAATCTGGCTGCCGCCTGTTGGACTAGTTGAAGTTTCTGAACAGTCTTTAAAGGCAGCCTCACGTAGAGTGCATTGCAGTAATCTATTCAGGATGTAACCAGAGCATGGACCACCATGGCCAGATCAGAGTTCCCAAGGTACGGGCGCAGCTGGCGCACAAGCTTTAACTGTGCAAAAGCTCTCTCGGCCACCGCTGGCACCTGGGGTCCCAGGCTCAGCGATGAGTCCAGGATCACTCCCAAGCTGCGCACCTGCGTCTACACAAATTGCTCGAGATAAGGTTGGGAATTATGTGGCCCTTTGGGTTTTAGTAGGTAAAAATCCCCGCTGTTGACCATTCTGGCTAGAGCTGATGGGAACTGCAATTCAACAGCATCTGAAGCAAAGCTAGGAAAATGTGACTTTTTTGGACGACCTCTTTGCAGGTTTTCCAGGCAGCATGACATTGGCCATGCTGGACGAAGGGTTCTGGGATCGGCAATCCAAAAAAGTAATACAATCAACCCTTTACTTTCATTGGTTTAACTTCTCCAGGTTTGGTTATTTGTGGATTTGATTAATAGACTCTCTCTAGGAATCTCTAGGTCCTTCTAGGTGAGTCTGTGGTCAACTAGAGTGAATTTTGGGCTCGAGGATCTAGAGCAGGGGTGCTCATTAGGTAGATCGCGATATACTGGTGGATCACATAGGGCGTCCTGGTAGATCGCAGGCAGGGCGGGAGGAAGGCTCAGTCCCGCCCCGCAGGCTCCCGACGCCGCCCAGTTGCAGAAGGAGGTTGGGCTGGATGGCCCTTGGAGGTCTCCTCCCATTCTAGGAACCCATTGTTGTTGTTGTTGTTCTTGTTGTTATTATGATCAGAGGCTGAATGGCCATCTGTGAGGAATGCTTTGATTATGTTTTTCCCTTATGGCAGAAGGAGGTTGGATTGGATGGCCCTTGGAGGTCTCCTTCTACTCTAGGAACCTGTTGTTGTTGTTGTTACTATTAGTAGTAGTAGTAGTAGTAGTAGTAGCAGCAGCAGCAGCAGAGGCTGAATTAATATTATCATCATTATTATTATGAATACATTCAGGGGCTTATTATATTCACATTTAGTTGAATTCAGTCTTAAAATATATTATATGCTCTCACTGAAATAAATTTCCAAGTTCTGAGATGCCCGGCGGAACCAACCAGAATATACTCCTCGCCTTCACTTTCCCAGTGTGACCATCCAACAAGGCAACCAAAGCTGCCCGATTCCCATAACCAGAGCTTAGTGGAATACAAAGAGCCACCTGTTATTATTGTGAGATTAATGATGTGTCGCTCCCATTGTTACCGAAATATAGGGGGCTTTTCCCAGATGGGGAGAGAGCCCAAGGCACCCCTAAACGCGAGGATTTCAGCCCGATCCGGGTGATCCCTTTTAAAGCGCTAAAATCCCATTAAAAGTCCCACTACCGTCCCAGATCAATTTACCTCACCCAGATCCGAAGCGCGCCCACCAAGAGAGGAGAAATCTTTACCGGCTGGTGAAGGATGAAGCCAGACTTCAGGGGTCCAAAATGGCTAACATGCTTTATCGAGTGAGATATAGTAAGGACATCTATTTGCTTTTGAATTACGCGCCCGCTATCTACGTGCACTTCTTGCTGATAGGCTGAGATGTCAAAAACAGCTGAGAAGGAAACCGGCCGGCATTTTCGGCAAATCACAAGCCAGCACTCACTTATGAATCCACCAATCAAATACCAGGGCTAAGCGCGGCAACGGGACACAAAGAAGGCTGTCCTGTGAGATTCTAGAGGAAATTTGGAAATTGGCGAGAAACCCCAGGGGTTCCCAAACCAATTTTGACCTATTGTCTTCCCTAAGAGGATAAGCGGCTTTTTCTATCCAGACTGAAACCCATTGTTGGTGGGGTTTTGGTTAAGCGGCAAAACATGATTTATCTGATAGAAATGACTTAGAAATGTCTATTTTTAGTTGGCTGCAAGGTCTTGAGGCTTGCATGATCCATCCATATTTTGGGTTATGACTTATGTATGCCCTAACACATGGCTTCATTGGTGGGCTAGCTCCGACGCCAATTAGAACCATGAGCAGACAGATCCAGGCATATAGTTGCAGGATTAGGCCCCACAGAAAACCTGGCATCCATCTAAACATTATTTGTGCATGGGAAAATGGCTAGGGAAAAATGTAATCAGCGTTACCCATTGGAACTCTCTGCTGAGGCTTTTTCTAACATAAAGGGACATAAGGGGGAAATGCAAAAGGAAAATTTCAGGACAGTAGACACTGTGAATATGGGGAAGATTCCCACCACCTTCACATACGTCCCCCAAAGCAGCCCCCTTCAAAGAGAGAGAGATCACACTTTGCAGCCAAGGAAATGGCTGCCTCTCTTCTGGGAGCCATAGTTCTCCGAGGCTCCCCCAGGAGGGTTGACTGGCCAGATGCCCTGGCCTCTTGGAGAGAGTGAGTTTAGGTCCATAGCCGCCTCTCTGGCAGGAGGCTGGCTTTGCGGGAGAACAAGGTCCTTAGTATACTACAAGTCCCTTGGCAACAGGAGAAAAGATCCATGAGCAATGGCCTCTCACCCAGCTCGTTTGTACAGGGCAAGTTGGGGCAGACAGCGGTAATGAGTTCAGGAAAAACGGCCAGAAATGGAGGAAATGAGTCCTTGTACTTGGGGCTCTATGTTTCCCAAGTAGCAGTCTGATGGTGCCTTCAGTCAGTCAGTCAGTAGCCTTTATTTCGGTCAACAAACCATCGGCTAAGTCAGGTGAAAGTAGAACAATAGAATACAACATTTAAGAAATTAATAACATCACATTTGGGTTATGATTAATAAGAACAAGTGTCACGGTTCGCTATCGGTTGAATGACTGATGGTGCCTTGCATCCCCCCATCAGAATTTCCTTTGGGCCAACTTTGCGAAAAGGCTGCCGCATTTGGACTCCTGGCTGCTACAACGTTGATGGAACTTATCGGGGCGATTGCTCCTGGCCCCCACCCTCGCGAGCCGTCCTCAGAGGAACCCGATCGGGGAACTTCTGAGAGCGAGCCCGGTGCGGTTTGCCCTCCTCCAGGCCAGAGAGGGACAGAGTAGAGAAAACAAGGCAGAGAAGACAGCAGGGAGAGTGGCAGGGTGCTTTTGGGAACAGAAACGGGGCGAATCGGTGAAACTTTTAAAACGTGGATACTGAATACATTGATTCCTATGAGTTCCCGGCAACCGCGGCACATGTGTGCAATCTTTACGATTCAGCACAAATCATGAGCCAGGATTTGTTTCCCATCGGTTTCAAATGTGACAGTTTTATTTTCCTTGGTTCACTTAGTGAAGGTTGTTGGCAGCAGAGGTAGATTGGCAGCAGAAATGAAGGGCAGTCCTGCATCTCACAAACAGTCAACATAGGGAACTCCTACTTGATATGGCAATTGTCAGTGCGCAAGTATTAGCTTTACACATAAATGCACTCTATCTTTTAAAATATATTACTTGTTGAATGTGTGTTCTACCTGTCTTTCCACCACATGACGCTGTAGTGAATCAAATAGCAGTATCAAAATAACAAGAAATCACAATTAGTTAGCTGAATCAAAGCAATGATAGTGCCCATAAAGGTTATCTTATAGCGCAATGTGTTAAACCCTCGTTGTGATGAGGTGGTTATTTATAGGTTAATCACATGTTTGTATATATGGTTTAGAAGGGACATTTGTATTTGAAATGGGGTTGAATGTTAGATAGACCCTAAAGGGCTAACTATGATAGTAAAGGCATTTCCCTCCTAGGGGAATGTGTTGTCATAGTAACAGTGGGCGGAGCCAGCCAAGGCTAGCTTTAGAATGTTCAGTTTAAATCTGACAGTTGAAAAATGTCAGTTGTCCAGCTGCTGTGAGCGGGGTTAGTTTGGAATTAGCAGTTGCTGAAGCAGCAAGCTGTCTGTAGGAACTGCAGTGTGCAGTTCAGTTCTCTGTGTGTGTGGGTTGAGGGAAACCCAAGTGTGTGGGACAAGTTTAGTCCTAGCGTTGAGAGTAACCCAGTATTAAGTAGTTACTTGTGTGTAACTGTATCAAGGGGAAGTTAAAACCCCAGTGTTACATTGTTTAAAATTCCAAGTCTGTACCTCTTCGGAGTAATTTTGAAACCACCTAAGCTTTGAGCCCATTTGTGTAAAATGAACTGTTAAACACTTTCAACCCTACATCTGTAGAAGTCGTTTATTCACAAAGACCCTCACATCTAGTGGTCAAGCATTGACAAATGGTGTCAGCAAAGGATAATTAATAATAAAAGGACAAAACATTGAGTATTGGTGGCAGTGGTCAGTCGTCCACAGTGAATCCAGTACGAGGCTTTTGGACCTGTTTACACTCGTGCTGGCTGGACTGCCGACCACAAGGTCGGCAGTTCGAATCCAGGGAGCGGGGTGAGCTCCTGTCTGCCAGCTCCAGCTTCTCCTACAGGGAAATGAGAGAAGCCTCCACAGGGTGATAAAACATCCGGGCGTCCCCTGGGCAACGTCCTTGCAGATGGCCAGTTCTCTCACATTAATACTTTTAAAAGATGAAAAACCCAGGGCTATAAATCAGGATTGAACTCTCTGATCCAGGTAAAGCCTGACTAGCATAGCATGTAGTGAGACTATTCGTTCCACTACTATTATGCAGGCTGAAATAAGATTTGCACGCTTGTTTTCTGCTGCTCAGGAGACTAGGACAAGGGGCGATAGGTTCAAATGGCAGAAAAAGAGATTCTACCTCAACATTAGGAGGAACTTTCTGATGGTAAGAGCAGTTCACCAGTGAAATATGTCACCTTGGAGTTTGGTGGAGTCTCCTTCTCTGGAAGTTTTTAGGCAGAGACTGGATAGTTATCTGTCGGGAGTGCTTTGTTTATTCTTGCATGACCCTTGGGGTCCCTTCAGACTCTATGATTCTGTGTATCACACTGCTGGCTCGGGTTCAACTTAAAATGAAATAACCACCCCAGGGTCAAGTATCCCCTGCATGAGGCAATCAGGCCTTAATGATCGTTTGACAATTGGTGAAGTCCTGTTGTAAATTAACCCTTCTAATGATGTACTTCACTATAGCTTATAATGAGTGCCTTTCTTTTCATTCCCTGTCCGGCATTGATTGTTGATGGTGTTGACCACTATGATAATTGATTATATATTTTGGTATGTATGTACAGCCTATACTTCTGCTAGTTCTCTTTGAACGTGTGGATTTATATGACTATGCATTGATTTAATGAATGTATATATGATGTACTATGCTATTTTGCTTTTATAGATATACTCCGGACCACTTTGGAAACTTTTCATTTTGGAGCATTGGTCACAAGGTCCCGACGAAGCCACCAAGGCGGAAACGGCTAGACTGTCGACCATTCTGGGTTGGCCGTCCTATGAAGTTTGAGATATGATTTCTTGACTGAGGACTATATGTTTTTTGGACAACCCGGAGACCTAGGCTCCACCTAAGGATTATAATTTCTGCATTTGCGGCTGTGATTCCCGTAACTGTGTTTCCAATGTAACC
>JARBWK010000015.1:45448380-45498474 GCA_030556195.1 Anolis apletophallus | reverse complement strand
GTGCCCGCAATGGCCGACCTCTCTGGCTGAATGAGACTGCCGTGCCCCTCGATTCACGCCTGGACAATGCCGTGTTTCGTGGTCCCTCTGGAGTCTTGAACCAACCTGGACACGACATATTATTGGAGAACACAAAAATGCTGGTTTGGTGGGCATTGACCTTGAGCTTTGGGAGTTGTGGTTCACCTACATCCAGAGAGCACTGTGGACTCAAACAATGATGGACCTGGACCAAACTTGGCAGGAATACTCAATATGCCCAAATGTGAACAGTGGTGGAATTTGGTGAAAATTGACATTTGGAAGTTGTAGTTGCAGGGAATTATAGTTCGCCTGCAACCAAAGAGCATTCTGAACTCCACCGATAACAGAATTATGCCAAACTTCCCACATGGAACCCCCAGGGTTTTTTTCTGATGGCCTTTGGTGGCCCCTCTGACAGCCCCTCGCAACCCCCTCCCAGCAGTCCTAGTTTCACGCCGTTGAATGTATATGTTCTTTGATCTGCCCCGAGTCACCTTTGGGGTGAGAAGGGCGGAATAGAAATGGTGCAAATAAGAAGTAAATAAATAAATCCCCCAGACAGGAAGCAGCCAGGCTTTGAAGCTGCAAGGCCATTGAATGCTAATCAAGGTGGCTAATTGCAACATTCCCACTGGCCTCAAGCAAGTCCCTCTATGTTTGCCGTTTTGAGTTTTGCAGGTTGGATCAAAAAGAGGGTGGTGATTACTCCAGAATAATTGGAAGAGAAGTCAGCACACACAAACGGGGAACTTTTTCCGGCCACTTCCCCATGGAAGAAAGGAGAGAGAGCCAAAGGAAAAAAGGGGAAGGAAAGAAAGAGGTAGAGAAAGAAGGAAGGAGAGAAGGAAAGTAAAATAGGAATGAAAGAGAGCGAAGGAAGGAAGGAAGGAGGGAAAGAAGGGGAGAAAGCAAGAGGAAAGAAGGAAAGACAGAAGGAAGGATGGAAGGAAAAAGCAAAGGAAGGAAGAAAAGAGGTAGAGAAGGAAGAAAGGAGAGAGAGTAGGAGGGAAGGAAAGAAGAGAGAAGCTCTAACTCTCGCAGGAGCAGCATTTCGGTGGCCTCCTGCATCGTCTCCGAATGGGAGCATGCCCCCCAGCATGGCCAGAGGCAGGACTAGGCCGCAGGAGGAAGAGCAAGCGGGGACCTCCTCGCTCCTTCGTGCGCTCGTGCCAGACCGGCGGGGCAGGTTTGAGTCATTACTCAGGGGTCGTAGCCAACGCGTAGAATGGGAGGGCCAGGTACCCCCTCTCCAGTGCGGAGGACCACAAGGAGCTATCCTCTCCCCAGTACTACTTAACATCTATGTACAACCACTGGCCGAGTCGGCGAGGAGCTTCGGCTTAGAGTGTTACCATACGCCGACGACACCCTTTGGCTCCTTTTGCACCTAGAACCTGGGAGAACAACAATCCCTGAGAACTTCTCCTTCTGCTTGGAAGCCGTGGTGGGCTGGCTGCGCATGAGCAGACTCAAGGTGAAGCCGGCCAAAACTGAGATCTTATGGCCCGGTCAGCCCCGGGAACTGGCCTGCCCTCTGCCCACCTTTGAAGGTGAATCCTTAGCCCCGTCTGCCACGGTGAGGAGCCTCAGTGTCCTGCTGGATCCCCGGCTGACGATGGGAGCTCAGGTTTCCACCATCAGTAAGTAAGCAGGCCTCCTTCCACCTCCGCCAAGCGAGGCAGCTGGCTTCTTGCCTCCCGACAGAGGCCCTTGCAACGGTCTTCCACGCCACAGTCACCTCGAGGCTGGATGACTGTCACGCATTGTGCGCTGGTCCTCCTCTCTCAGTGACACAGAAGATCCAAGTGGTTCCAAACGCAGCGGCCAGATTACTTACTCGGACACCAATGAGACACCACATAGCTCCAGTGTTACCACACCTCCATTGGGTCCCAATTGAACACCTATAGAGCTTCCTATAAGACACTGGTCCTGACTTTCAGGGCCACCCATGGTCAAGGCCCTCAAGACCTCAGAGAAATAAACAGAAATGGTGTATATTTTGTAAGTAAACACACCGAAAAACAAGAAGACGGGGAAATAAGAGATTAAGACATTTATTCTGTTTTTTAATTATTTTTATTATATTAATTTTATTATTCTATTTTATCACGATATTATGTTTTACAATTATTACATTATGCCATTTAATTATTATTTATTTTAATATAATAATATGTAACATATAATTATTATGTTTTAAAATAATGACGAATCTATATTATTCTATTTTATGATAATATTATTCTACTTAGTAATTATTGCATCATTTTAATTATTTTTTATTTTGAAAAATATTATATCATTATAATGTAATAATATAATTAAATTAAATTGAATAATATAATAATTAAGTATTGAAGCATAATATCATAATAATATTATAAACACTAAAGCATTATATTATATTATATTTTTATTATATTAAAATAAATAAATAATACAGTAATAAAGTAAAACGCAAAAATATAATAGTGCTAACAGAATTAATAAAAAGAATCATAATCTAAAATAGAATTAAATCAAATAATATTGTAAATAGAATAAAATAAATATAGTAATAGCATATAATATATTATAAACATTAAAGCATTATATTATAGTATAATTTTATTCTTATATTAAAATACATATTTAAAGTAATAAAATAAAATACAAAAGTGTAAGATATTATAGTGATAACAGAATATAGTAAAATAGAATCATAATAATATTAAATAGAATAACGTGTTGGGGTTTGCGATCTTTCCCGCATTTCGTTGCCTGTTTGTGCCACGCTGTGGAATGCGACCTCCTCAAATTCTAAGTTTCTTGCGCCTGATTTAAATATGCATGTGAGCTAATGAGTTGTCCGCCCTGTAGGATGATGCGCTTTGAGCAGGGGCGGATCTTAGTGGAGGCAAATTAAGCGGCCGCCTCAGGGAGCCACGTGGCCAAAGGGCGCATCCAGGGCCGGGCGCCATGCCCCCAGGGGTGCCAGCAGGGTGGGAGGAAGGCTTGCGCAGGGCGAGAGAGGAGGAGGCAGAGGCACATGCCTTTCCCTTCTCCCTGCTTCGCCCTGCGCCCTGTGCGCATCTCATTCCTCACCCTGCGCATGTCTTCCCCCCGCCCTCGCCAAGGATGCCTTGCGCAGGGCAAGAGAGAGGGGGCAGAGGCGCCCGCCTCTACCGTCTCCCCTTGCCCGCGCGTCTCCTCCCTCTGTTGCCGCTGCTGCCGCCGGTGGACATGGGGCAAGGGAGGAGGCCATGTGGGTGCCCTTACCTGGGGGCCAGGAGCAGGACTGAGCGGCCAGACAAGCCTGCCAGCCAGAGGGCACCTAGCCCAACCCCCGGGCCCTTGCTCCCGAAATTAGCCTAGACCTGATACACACACACAAACACACACATATATGGCATGGGCCAACTTCAGCCCTCCATGTGTTTTGGACTTCAACTCCCACAATTCCAAACAGCCAGTAGGAAGTCCAAAATACCTAAAGGGCCCAAATTTGTCTATGCACCCAATCCATATATATATATGTGTGTGTGTGTGTGTGTGTGTGTGTGTGTGTGATTGGTTGGGGGGGGGCGCCAAAATACTGTTCGCTTACCATTTAAAATTACCTAGGTCCGGCCCTGGCTTTGAGCCACGTCTTCTTGGGGCACATGTTTGCAAGGCTATAAAAGGGGGCGCATTTCTCCCCCAATTTCCTGGTTTGCCAGTTTGTTACTTTTTGGAGATGTGGCCATTTGGAAGGAGAGGGCTGCTGCTCGCCATGCTTCCTGAAGGCCTGTATGAGACTGACATCACGCAAGCTTTTCTTCGTAAGTGAACTGTTTCCACCTTTGACCTCTGTGTCTGAACTAGTGATTTGCACGTGTGCTTCTGAAAGGGAGGAGGAGGGCGGCTGTGCCTTTGGGGTTGGTCTCCACTTGGCTTCAGCCCCAGGCATGCGGGCATGCTCTGCCTGGCGCTCCTTCCCCAGAAGCCTCTCGGGGGGCGCACTTCAAAGGGCCACTAACTGACAGGCCTGCCTTGATCAGGTTATGCTAAATAGGTTGTTTTTCATCATAATATCATAAATAGAATAATAAAATAAATATAGTAATAGTATAATAATTAAATAGAATGAAATAATTAAATATAATAATAATAATAATATGATGATGATGATGATGATGATGATAATTCCCAAGGAAGAGAAAACCCAAATAGAAAGAAAAAAGGGGGAGATATGAGGTAAGGGGAAGCGGGTAGTAGGATCGGGGTGGGAAAGAGAAAGAAAACACACGTGTAACGTATATCGAGACTTCCATCCCAAACAGAAATAGATAATTAGACCAAACCAATACCTAGCCTATTGGGTTTGGGAATGCAAATGTTATTTCTCAGGCACCCCCAATAATAGGTCTGCAAATGAGAGAGGAAGGAAACGGGGCTTCCTCGACACCCCAGCCGGCTCAAAGTGCCGCAACGTCTACACGAAACAGACACAGACGCCAGATCTTTTTGGATCGCCTTTTGTTTGTTTGTTTCTTTCCACACAGTGCGACGCAAAGGAAGGAAAGGGGAAGGAAGGAAGGAAGGAAGGAAGGAAGGAAGGAAGGAAGGAAGGAAGGAAGGAAGGAAGGAAGGGCCTTGTGCTGTGTGGCCCCAAAGGCCTCCCGAGTGACGGACACGCCAAATACACGCGACAGGCGGAGGCAGCAGCGGGCGAGAAAGTCCCATTCCATGTACACGGCCTCGCCTCTTCTCCCGAGGTGTCCATGTTCTAGTGCATGTAGTTGCGGCATTTCTCTAGGACCCTCCTAAGAAAAGGGGAGAAACGTTGGAAATGGAAGGAGGAGGGTTGGAAATGAAAGCCTAATAATAATAATAATAATATACAATCCCAATGGCTGTCATAGGTTAAATGAGAGTCTGATTTATTGTTGTTGTCGTTATTATTATTATTGCATCTACCAATGTCAATGGCTGTCATAGGTTAAATGAGACTCTATTATTATTACATTGTTGTTGTTGTTTTTATAAACTCAACCAATACCCAAGGGGGGGCATGGATAGCTGTATTATTATTATTATTATTATTATTATGTTAAGGGACATCGAATTGTGCCAAATGTAAACCGCCTTGCGTCGCCTACAGGCTGAAAAAGGCAGTATAGAAATATGGTAAATAAATAAATAAATAAAATTAGTTATTTATTATTGCTATTGCTATTTAAATAATATATAATAAATGATATATAGCAATAATATTGTAATATAGCAATACGAGCCCCTGGTGGTGCGGCGGGTTAAACTGCTGAGCTGCTGAACTTGCCGACCAAAAGGTCACAGGTTCATATCTGGGGAGCGGGGTGAGCTCCTGCTGTCAGCCCCAGCTTCTGCCAACCTAGCAGTTTGGACACATGCAAATGCGAGTAGATCAATAGGTACCACTCTGGTGGGAAGATAAGGGGCTGTGGACCACATCCTCACGACAGACAGACAGAAAGGGCGACTCTGATCGCAACGCAACCCTGGGCGGACAGACCGGCCACTCACCGGGCCATCTGCTTGGTCTCCGGCCGGGGATCAGCCATCTGGATCATGTCCCTCAAGAGGAGCAGCCCGCCTTCCTGGATCAGCAAAGGGCAGTACTTGTCCGCTGCAAAAGGAGAGAGGAAGGTGGCCTCAAAGAGAGCAAAGCCATGGGCGGGAGAGGCCCCTGGGGTGGGCCCCAATGACGGGATCCAGGGGGCCATCTGTTGGGAGGGATCGGATCGTGCAGTCCTTTGTGGCAGAACAGGGTTGGACGGGATAGCCCTTGGGGTCCCTTCCAGCTCTAGGACTCTAAGATTCTATAATAATAATAATAATAATAATAATAATAATAATAATATAGCAGAGGCTGGGTGGCCATCTGTTGGGAGGACTTTGATTGTGTTTCCCTTTACGGCAGGAGGAGGTTGGAGTGGGTGGCCCTCACAACTCTATATTCTATATTATTATTATTAATAATAATAATAATAAATACGACTCTAGGAAAGAGGAGGAGGGAGGGACTTACGGTGGGCAGAGACGAGGCTGTGGAGTGCCCAGGTGGCCCAGTGCTGGCTGACCGGGGAGATGCCTAGTGGCAGGAGCCTGAGGATGGCCTTGAAGGACCTGCAAAAGGTAGTGGGCGTGTGTGGTCAGGGTCCGGATGGGCGGCCATCACCCCGATGGGATGGCCCTTCTGCCCTGCCCTTCCTTGCCCTGCCTACCGGTAGCTGATGTCCCTGCGGGAGTGGGGGTCCCAGCGCCGGATGGCGTCCCGAGGCCGTGAAGGACCTGCAAAAGGTGGTGGGCGTGTGTGGTCAGGGTCCGGGTGGGCGGCCATCACCCCGATGGGATGGCCCTTCTGCCCTGCCCTTCCTTGCTCTGCCTACCGGTCGCTGATGACCCTGCGGGAGTGGAGGTTCCAGAGCCGGGTGGGAGGCCTCGATCCCGCCAGCCTCGCTGCCCAGGAGGTCGCTGCAGGAGGAGGAGAAGGAGAGCGAGAGAGACCCCGCTTGGACCGACCACCCTGGGGACCCTTTTGGCCGGAGCGTGGCAAGGAGGGGCAGCGCGGGCTCACCTGAAGGCCCGGATGACCTGGGAGGTCATGAGCTGCGGGCGGAGCTCCTCCACCTCGGCCACGTTGCCCAGCAGGCCCACCATGCTGCGGTGCAGACCCTGCTCGTTGGGGAACTCCTACGGGAGAGAGGGAGGGAGGGAGGGAGGGAGGGAGGGAGGGAGGGAGGGAGGAAGACACGGCACGGCAGTGCCCGCAGCCGCAGGCCACGCCAAAGGGAGAGGGAGGGGCCCAGGAGGAGGAACAACAGGGGCCACCAGGGACAGGCAGAGGGGGCCCCCTCCAGGCCAAAGGGTATGGGGGGGGGGGAGATGAGGGAAGCCAGCCCTATGGCAACATCCCAATGCCATCTGGAGGGGAAAGATGGGAAACACCCGACAGTATGGCAGCAATGGACTGACTCTGGGGAGTGGTGCTAAGCCGAAGAACCGGCACTGTCCACAGACACCTCCCAGGTCATGTGGCCAGTATGGAGGGCTGTTACCTTCCCGCCAGAGCGGTCCCTATTGAACTACTCACATTTGCATGTTTGTGAACTGCTAGGTTGGCAGAAGCTGGGGCTGACTGAAGGAGCTCACCCCGCTCCCCAGATTTGAACCGGTGTAGGAGACCTCGATCCAATTGAGCACCGGATCACCTTCAAAGTGTTGGTGCTCACCTTTAAGGCCTGGCACGGCCTGGGGCCAGCGTACCAACACTTTGAAGGTGATCCGGTGCTCAATTGGAAGCCAGGGCAGATCCTGCAAGACAGCTGTTATGTGACCGCCTGCTGGGGAACCAGGCAGGAGCCGGGCGGCAGTGTTCTGCACCAGCCTGCCCCGAGCCTGCCGGGAGTGGCGGCCTAGAAGCCCGGGAAATAAAAATTTACATTTCCAAACACCTGGGGCACACCACCAACCAAAATGACACAAAACGACACTCTAACACAGTCATACATATCGTTAATATGTTTTTGAATGTATTTATACACTCAGTGTGAAACCTGGGCCTGTTTCGATGAACACAACATAGACATCCTGGCAGGAATGGCAGAAAGACACAAACTTCCCACACAGAACTCCCATAACCAAGAGAAAATGCTATAAGGGTTTGGTGGGCATTGACCTTGGGTTTTGGAGTTGTAGTTCACCTATATCCAGAGAGCACTGTGGACTCAAACAATGTTGGATCAGGACCAAACTTGGCATGAATACTCAATATGCCCAAATGTGAACACAGATGGAGTTTGGGGAAAATAGACCTTGACATTTGGGAGTTACAGTTTCTGGGATTAAATGTTAATATATTATATTATAATATATCTTGTAAAATATTAATATATTATGTTAATATATTATATTAATATTATATTATTCCATATTATATTCCATTATATTATGATAACCATGTAATTATTACTATTATGTTAATATTATATATTCCATATTATATTCCAATATATTATAACCATGTAATTATTACTATATTAATATTATATATTCTATATTATTTTATATTCTAATATATTATAAAAATGTAATTATTACTATTATATTACTATTATATGTAGATTAATATATTCTAAAATTTATATTATTTTATATATTATATACAGTAATATATGATAATAATATCATTAATACCTTATATTATTATCATTATTTAAAATATTATAGGGTATTGTTCTATTATTATTTGTATATATTATTTTATATTGCATTATGATTATTATTATTTATACCAATTGTTATGTTATTATTGTTTTATATTACATTATATCAGTTGTTATTATATATAATACTAGCTGTACCCGGCACGCGTTGCTGTGCCCTATTTAGGAGATGTGAGAAAGTCTGAGTATGTAAGGGTTGGAATTGATGTTACTTATGGTCTTGGTGGGGTCATGGCTGTGTCGTTGTGGGTTGTTCTGGTGGGTGGGATGTTGAAGTCCTGTGGAGTTGTGGGTGTGTGGTGTTCCTGGCGTTCTGCAGAGCTTGTGGATATACAATGTTTTGTGTCTTTCCGTCTGCTGTGTTGATGTCGAGGTTCTGTGGCTTCCCAGCTCTGGAGCACGCTACGTAGAGTTGTCCGTGGGAGAAGCATTCTGTGTCAAGGTCTATGCCACAGATTTGTAGTGTTTGTCCTTGAGCCTTGTTTATGGTGATGGCAAAAGCTAGTGTAGTGCAGTGTCTTTCTGTCCTGGCGTTTGTTCTGCCCTTTTTTGTGTGATGTATGTAGCGTTGTGAGTGTGTTGCCCGATGCTGTTCTTTTTAGGAGGCATGGCTTGTCTTTTGGGTCAGCTGATGCCTGTGTGGAAGGAAGGAATGGCATACAAATGGGTTGAGCAGTAGACGCAAGGTTGTGTTATGTGCGTATTGTGTTGTGTGTAGGTATTCCTTTTGTGCTATTCTGGGGGTATGTGCTTGTCAGTGGTGCCTGTGTCCCTGGTGCCCTATTTGTCTCTATCCTAGATCTTGGCCTTGGCAGTTTAACCCTCAAACACCAACTGACTAAACTGAAATCACTCAGCATTCTAATCTAGCCTTGGCTGGCTTTGCCCACCATTACTATGGTAACTGATGTTGGCCAATGGGTTTCGCTGGCGGCCGCAGAGGATGCTGGGAAATGTAGTTTTTTAATCATTGTTTTGGGGGCCTTCTAGGTTTTGGGGGGGGAAAGTTTCTTTGCTAAAAACCTTCCTTGCTCGAGGTCTATTTTTGTTGCCAAATTTGGTGTCTCTGCCTTGTAAGGTTTCTCTGCCTAGGACAGTCGTTCCATGACGACTCTTCTTTTATATATATAAGATAATTACATCAAATATTCTAGATCCCAGCAGGAATTCTTTTATTATTATTATCATATATAATATTATTAATCTCTGCATGAATTGCTTTATATTATTATTATTATTAACATTATATTATTATATAGCTATTATCTTATATTATTATTCTATTAAACAGTGTTTAATTCCATTTATTTTAATACTAATTGTGTTTAATTCCATTTATATTTAATACTCTTAGTGTTTAATTCCATTTATTTTTAATACTCATTAAGAGTATTAAATATAAATGGAATTAAAATGGAATTAAACACTAAGGGTGTTAAAAATAAATGGAATTAAACACAATGAGTGTTCAAAATACAACCTGTGCATGGCTAAAACCACAGTATTCCAGGAAACCCCACTTTTTTGTGCCGCAGGGGGAAGAGGCCGGAGTCCGAAGGCGCATGTGTTCGTTCTTTCCGCAGGCGCTGTATGACCACCTGATGGACTTCTTGGCCGACCGAGGGGTGGACAACACCTTTGCGGACGAACTGGTGGACCTGAGCACGGCGCTGGAGCACCAGGAATACATCCGCTTCCCAGAAGAGCTCAAGCGCTTCCTCAAGTGCCAGTAGTCATCCCCCAAGAGGAAGGAGGCGACCCGGGAAGAAGTAAACAGGGCAAAGGGGGTCCGGGGGTCCCAGCTGGGGCTCAAAGGCATGTCCTGGTCAGGCCCGGATTAACTCCTTTAGGCGCCCTAGGCCACACTTTGGAAGCCCCGCCCCCGGGACCGCTGCTGGGCATGCGCGGCACCCAGGAACATGGTGGAGGAGGCAGAGACACCCTCCTGCCGCGTGTGCATACCCGCCAGCAGCCCCGGGGTGGGGCTTTCCTCCGCTTCATCCTCCTCGCGCCCTCCTTCCTTGACAAGGGGACGATGGCGAGGTGCCATTCCCTCCTCCCCCGCCCCCTTGCAGAACTCTCCCCCGCCCTCCCCCGAGAGTCATCATGCCGCACGTTGCGGTTTTGTTTGAACATTATTATTTGAACATTCCATATTATATTCCAATATATTATAACCATGTAATTATTACTATATTAATATTATATATTCTATATTATTTTATATTCTAATATATTATAAAATATATATATATATTTCCCTGCCCGCCGCCACGGCGCCTTCCTTCCTGCCTGCTTCGCCGGTCCCGAGTGCTCTCTGGATGTAGGTGAACTACAACTCCAAAACTCAAGGTAAATTCCTATTACCTATATCAGTGTTTTTCAACCTTTTTTGAGCTGCGGCACATTTTTTACATTTACAAAATCCTGGGGCACACCACCAACCAAAATGACACAAAATGACACTCTAACACAGTCATACATATAGTTAATATGTTTTAAATGTATTTATACACTTAGCAATCAAAGAGCATCCTGAACTCTTGCAACAATGGAATTGAACCAAACTTGGCATATTGAACTCTCATTACCAACAGAAAGTACTGAAAGGGTTTGCTTGGGAATTGACCTTGAGTAGAGCATCACTTGGTAGAGAGTTCCACAGTCGAGGGGCGACCACAGAGAAGGCCGTCCGTCGTCCCCACCAGCCGCGCTTGCGAAGCCGGCGGGACCGAGAGCAGGGCCTCTCCAGAGGACCTTGATGTTCTTGATGATTCGTAGGGGAGAATCCGTTTGGGCAGGTAAACTGGGCCAGAACCGTATAGGGTTTTGTAGGTTAAAACCAGCACTTTGAATTGTGCCCGGAAGCTAATTGGCAGCCAGTGGAGCTGGCGCAGGAAGGGAGTGGTATGCTCCCTGTGCCCCGCTCCCGTTAGTAACCTGGCTGCCGAACGCTGGACTAATTGCAGCTTCCGAGCAGTCTTCAGAGGCAACCCCACGTAGAGAGCATTGCAGTAGTCTATTCAGGATGTAACCAGAGCGTGGACCACCGTGGCCAAGTCAGGCTTCCTTGTGCAAAAGCTCTCCTGGCCACCGCCTCAGCGATGAATCCAGGATCACTCCCAGACTGCGAACCTGCGCCTTCAGGGGGAGTGTAGCCCCGTCAAGCACAGGCTGTGACCCTATGCCCTGTTCGGCCTTACGACTGACCAGGAGTGCCTCTGTCTTGTCTGGATTGAGTTTCAATCTGTTAGCCCTCATCCAGTCTGTTACAGCGGCCAAGCACCGGTTCAGGACCTGAACAGCCTCCTTAGTCGCAGGTGGGAAGAAGTGACAGAGCTGGACATCATCTGCGTACAGGTGACACCGCATCCCGAAACTCCAGATGATCTCCCCCAATGGCTTCCTGTATATGTTGAACAACATAGGGGACAGTATTGAACCCTGCAGAACCCACAGTACAATGGCCGTGGGGCTGAGCAGGCGTCCCCTAGCAACACCTTCTGGGACCAACCCTCAAGGAAGGACTGGAGCCACTGCAAAGCAGGACCCCCAAGGCCCATTCCTGCGAGGCATCTCAGAAGGATACCGTGGTCGATGGTATCGAAGGCCGCTGAGACGTCCAGCAGAACCGACAGGGACACACTCCCCCTGTCCAGCTCCCGGCGCAGATCATCCACTAAGGCGACCCAGGCTGTCTCAGTGCCATGTCCCGGCCTAAAGCCAGACTGTGCCGGATCCAGATAATCAGTGTCTACCGAGAATTCCTGGAGTTGCGAGGCCACCACACGTTCCAGGACTTTGCCCAAATAGGGGAGATTGGATAGTTGACGAATTGGGTGGGGTCCAGGGATGGTTTCTTCAACAGCGGTTTTATCGCAGCTTGTTTTAAGCTGGCTGGAATGATGCCTTCCCGAAGGGGGGCCTTGACCACCACCTTCACCCACTCTGCCAAACCCCCTCTGGCTTCCTTTGCCAGCCAGGATGGGCAGGGGTCTCGGATGCACATGGTCGCTCTCGCCTCTCCAAGAACCTTGTCCACGTCCTCGAGCTGAACAGATTGAAACGAATCCATTAAAATCGGACAAGCAGGTGCTCGTGTGACATCCTCAGAGACTGCCGTAAACATGGGGTCGAAGCCAGAACGGATCAAAGCGACTTTGTCTGCAAAGAACTGAGCAAACGCCTCACAGCGGGCTGCCGAGTCGTCAGGGGACCCGTCCTGAGAGGCGGGGTTCAATAACCCTCTGACTACCCGACACAGCTCCGTCGGAGGGTTCCTTGCGGACGCAATATTAGCCGAGTAGAAGGATTTTTTTGTGGCTTTTACTGCCATGGCATACGCCTTTAAGAAAAGGCGTAGCCGTGTTCGGTTTGACTCGTTAGGCTCTTTCCGCCACACGCTCTCTAGCCACCTCTTTGTTCACTTCAGCTCTGCCAACTCCTCGTTGAACCAAGGAGATGGCTTAGCTCGGCTACGTAAGAGGGGGCGTTCGGGAGCGATCGTGTCTATTGCCCTGGTCAACTCCCCATTCCAGAGAGAGACCAGACCATCGACAGGATCACCAACCGAGGTGGCGGGAAATTCCCCAAGAGCCGTCAGGAATCCCTCTGGATCCATAAGTTTCCTGGGGCAGACCATCTTAATGGGTCCCCCTCCCCTGTGGAGGTTAGGAGGCGCAGAAAGTCTAAACCTGATCAGGTGATGGTCGGTCCATGGCAACGGAGCGATGGACAGCTCCTCAACACCACCATCGTTCTCCCATCCCTGGCAGAAAACCAAGTCTAACGTGTGTCCAGCGCAGTGGGTAGGGCCAGCTACTAGTTGGGACAGCCCCATGGTTGCCATGGAAGACATGAAGTCCTGAGCCGCTCCAGGAAGGGTGGACTCTGCATGGACATTGAAGTCCCCCAGCACTAAGAGCCGGTGGGGCTCCAACGCCAGGCCCGAGACCACCCCTGCTAGCTCAGGTAGGGAGGCTGTAGTGCAGCGGGGTGGTCGGTACACTAGCAGAATCCCTATTCTGCCCCGGTCTCCTAGCCTCAGGTGGACACACTCGAATAAGATTGACTGCGGGATGGGGCACCTGGTCAGGGGGATGGAGTCTTGATAGACTACTACTACTCCACCCCCCCCCCCCCAAGATCTCGGCTGGTGCTACACGGCGTAACCTGGAGGGCAAAGCTGGGTGAGATTAACCGCTCCAGCTTCATCCAACCAGGTCTCCGTAATGCACGCCAGGTCTGCCTTATCCTCCAGGATTAAATCCTGGATCATTGATGTTTTTCCATTGACAGGCCTGGCGTCCAGCAGCACCGCCCTTAAACTAGGGGGACCGCCATCCTGGTTAAATGTAAAAAGTGTCCCGCGGCTCAAAAAAGGTTGGGAATTCAACCTTATCCCAGATCAAAGTAATCAAAGGCACATTATAGCACCATTTACATTAGCACCTTTAGGCACAAAATCTATATATATAAAAAGAGAGTGGTCGTGCAAAGGACTTTATGCACGGCCAAACTATGCCCCCCAGAACCACCAATCCAACGACACACATTCCACAGACCACGAGGTATAACCTTCACACACAAAAACCCACCTCCCTACCTTGCAACCCCCCCAAAACAAGCCCCCAAAACCGCCCATTGCCTCCCGTTCTGCGCTGGCCGCGAGCGGAGAACACAGGGAGAGCAATCGCGCAGGTGCACTCCGAAACCCCTCCCCCAACACACCAACCCATCCCGTCTCCCTCTCTCCCCACTCACCCTGTCCCCCGCGGTTGCAGCGACCGTGCCTCAAAGAAGGTAACCTCCCGGGCTTACCTTCTTTCAGGCGCCGCCGCTGCAACCGCGGGGAGCACGGCGGAGGGCGGATCGCCCATCTCCGGCCCAGCCTCCCCATGCGCGCCAGGGCGGGAGGCTGGGCCGGAGATCGGCGAACCGCCCTCCGCCGCCGCCCCCGTGGATGCAGCGACTGCGCCTTAAAGAAGGTAAGCTACCTCCTGAAAAGAGATACCCTAGGTGAAATGTTTGAAGCCTCGGCGGGGGGGAAAAAAGGGAGTTGTAATATATGTCGACCACACTTTGAAACCTGAAATATTGTTTAAAGACCCAGAGGGCAGATATGTTGGGGTGTTAATCCATAATGCTTGTGAAAAGACCCTAGTATGCAATATCTATGCGCCGAACGACTCTAAGACAAAATTCTTTGAGATTATAGAGATTATAGAGGGGGACTACGATAGTCTAATCCTACTCGGGGATTTCAATGGGGTAATAGAGCAAAATATAGATAAGAGCAACCCAAGTAGGGGTAGAAAGAATACAGGCAGTAAACTCCCCAGGTCGTTCTTTAACCTCAAAAAAAATATTGGAATATGTGATGTATGGAGGGAACTTCACCCAAAAACCAGGGATTACACCTTTTTTTTCCGACCGCCACCAAACGTGGTCAAGAATTGACCACATTTTTGTCTCCAACAACCTTGTCAGCCAGGCGAGATCGGCTAAGATTCTCCCACGCCACATATCAGACCATTGCGGTGTAAAACTGGAGCTATTTGAAAGGAAAACGGAGTACTCTTGGAAGTACCCGGCTTTCCTGTTAAAGGATAAAGAGATAAAGAGCAAAAGTAAGCAAGCCCTAAAGGAGTTTTTTGAAATTAACTGCAAGGATAACAACAACACAAGCCTCATCTAGGACACAAGTAAGGCCTATATGAGGGGATTCCTCATGAAACACCAATCCATCAGTAAAAGGAAGAAAGAAAAGGAAAGACAAGAATTATTGGATAGGATAAAAAAGGTCAAGGGGAAATTAAAAAGCAACCCTAAAAATAGTCAGACTCAAAAAGAGCCGAAAGCCCTCCAGAACCAATTGGAATTTTATGAATTAGAAAAAATCAGACACAATCTAAAATTTTTAAATCAAATTTTTTTTGAGCAGGCCAATAAGCCGGGTAGGCCGCTGGCCTGGCAACTAAAAGAAAAGAGAAAAAGAAATGTTATCCATAAATTAAAAATCAACCAAAACGAATTAATTTCAGATGCCGAGATTAAAAAAGCTTTTGAGGACTTTTTCTCAGCTCTTTATTGTAAGGATAGTATAGATGTGGAAAAAGTAACATCCTATATAGGCAATAAAATGATAAGTAAGATCGCCGACGAGGACAGGGAGTCACTCAATAGAGATATCTCTAGAGAAGAAGTAAGAAAAGCAATAAAAGGGGCAAAGTTAGGAAAAGCGGCAGGCCCTGACGGCTACACAGCCGAATACTATCGGGAGCACGAGGAAGAGACAGCGGACATGCTATGGGTATTGTATAACGAGGTGTTAGCAAATGGTAAAATCCCAAACTTTTGGAAGGAATCGAACATGATCTTAATAGGTAAAACTGGGAAAGACCCAATGGAGATTGCAAACTACAGACCGATATCTCTTCTGAACGTCGACTACAAAATCTTTGCTGCCATAATATCAGGGCGACTTAAAGAATTCCTTAATAACTGGATACACAAAGATCAAAATGGCTTTCTGCCAAATAGGCATCTCAAAACGAATATACGCACCATGATTGATGCAGTAGAGTACTACAACAAAAATATCAATAAGAAAGTCGCCTTGATATTTTTGGACGCGGAGAAGGCGTTCGATAGAACTAATTGGGACTTTTTAGAACACCTTTTAGTGGAATTAGATATTGGGTATCAAATAAGAAACACGATTAGCGCCATATATATATTTTTTTTAAAGATTTTTTATTGTATTGTTATACTACATTTACTCTTACTTTACATTGCTTTAGTTACAATACATTTTTTCTTCCCCCTGACCCTCCCTCCCCCGTTGACAAGTTAGTCCTTCATTTATTTGAGCCATCGTTGGATTCTGTCCAGTTTTTTTCGCCAATGTTCCTCTTCGGGTTTAGCTTCCTGTATCCAGTTTTTGAAGGGTAACCATATTTCTTTGATTTTCTTCTGCTTTTCTGTCCATAGTTTTTCATTTCTTATAATATCCATAATTTCCAGCTGAACTTGTTCCCACACATATTCATACCATTTTTCAAGGGTCCATTTCTTTTTTTTCTTTCCACCCCCAGGCAATCACGGCATGTGCCGCTCTAAACATCATCATAACTAATTTTTGTTCTTTGCGCTTTGATTTTACTATCCCCGCATATCCCTTTTAAGAGAATATCCATATTTAAATCATTTTTTATTTTTGTATATAGTTCGATCTTCCTAAAAATTTGATTCCAGAACCTTTGTATCTCCTTACACTCCCACCAGAGATGTGCGTACCAGGCTTCTCTACTCCCACAGTGCCAACATTTCGGATTTAGACCATGGATCATATGTGCCAGTTGGATTGGTGTCCTGTACCATTTTGTTATTACTTTCTGCTCTAGTTCCCTATATTTTTCTATTTTTATTTTATTTAGTCCAATCCTTATCCTATCTATTCTTTCTTTCCCTAGGCCTCCTTCCTTTTCCCACCTATTTTCCATCCTTTTATACATAAATTCCTTATCTTCCAGCATTCTTCCATATATTTTGCCTAACCCTTTTTGCCTTCCACTGGATCTTTCTTTTAATATCCTGTCTATTATATTTTCACCCGAATTGCTATCTTCCTTTTTTATTTGTTCCCAAATGCCTCTCAATGTTAGCCAAAATCTTTCTCCTCCTAAGTTTTTCAACTGACTCCATTCCATTAGTACATTCTTTTCGTTATATAAGTCTTTTATTTTACAATAACCCCACTGTTCCAGTTTCTTGATGACGCTCTTATCCTCTTTGTTTCTCAGACTCCCTATCGGGGCTTCCTTTGAGAAAAAATGGCATCCATTTCTTTTTCCATTTCTCCCATATTTTTAAAGCTATTTTCCTCGGGCCTATTGTTTTCCCTATCACCTCTTTCAATTTTTGTGTGAAAATTCCATATTCACCTTGACCTTTGTTTACTTCATTTTCTATTCTTATCCATTTTGCTTGATTTTCTTCTTCTAGTTCTAAAATTGTCTTCAGTTGAAAAGCTTCATAATATTCTTGTAATTTTGGTATCCCCATCCTATTTCTTTGTTTGGCATATATAATTCCTTATTACTTATTCTTGGTCTCTTCCCCCAAATATCCACTTTCTAATATCTCGATCCCATTTTTGAAATGTTTGTTGTGAAATATCTAATGGCAGTGTTTGAAACAAATACAGTATTTTAGGAAGTATGCACATTTTAATTGCCCTAATTCTCTTTGATATATTTAAATTTTTTCCTTCCAGTTTTTCATTTGCTCTTGTATTTTTCCCCATATTTTCTTATAATTGAAGTCCCACAGCCTCTCTGACCTATTAGTTAGAAAAATACCCAAGTATTTTATTTTCTTTTTGCTATTTTAATGTCTTCCCTTCTCTGAATATCTTCTAATAATCCTTTCTCCAAATTAAATCCCAACAATTCTGATTTTGTGATATTGATCTTTAGTCCTGAAAACTTATGAAAGTCTTCTAATATTATTTCCAATTCTTTTAGTGATTCTATTGGGTTTTCTGTTATTATCAGTAAATCATCAGCAAACAAATTTACTTTTACAACTTCATTTCCTATTCTGTATCCCGTTATTCTACCATTATTTCTTATTCTATCCGCTAAATACTCTATAGCTAGTGTAAATAGCATTGGGGATAATGGGCAACCCTGCTTAACCCCTCTTTCTATAACTATTTCTCTAGTGTATCCCCCATTTACTTTCACTTTTGCCTTCCCCTTTTTGTATATTTCCTTTATGACCTCAATAAATTCTTTGCCTATTCCAAAATTCTTCATTCTGTTGAATAAAAAAAGGTGGTTAACTGTATCGAATGCTTTATATACATCTAAACGATTAGCGCCATATATAAGGAGCAAACTGCCAAAATAATAGTCAACAATACCAAATCAAAACAAATTAAGATCCAAAAGGGAGTGAGGCAGGGATGCCCGCTATCCCCTTTATTATTTATCATGATAGTTGAAATACTTCTGAAAGAGATTAGAAGAGAAGAAGAACTTAAAGGTTTGCAAATAAAAGGTGAAGCACTTAAGGTCCAGGCCTTCGCCGACGATCTGGTGCTCATAGTGGAAGATCCAAACAGCAAACTCCCGCGATGGTTGGAAAGGATAGAGGAGTTTGGGAGCCTGGCTGGGTTTAAAATAAACAAAACGAAATCGCAGATGCTGGTGATGAACTTGTCGGAGACAGAAAAATCGGAGTTATCTAAAAAATCAGACCTCCAAATAGTAAAGAAGGTGAAATACCTAGGGGTGAACCTGACAACCAAGAACTCACAATTGTATAAAAATAATTATGACGGAGCATGGAGCAGTATCAAAAAAGATTTCGGAAAGTGGGCAAGATTGAAACTATCCCTATTGGGTAGAATCGCGGCCGTAAAAATGATGGCCTTGCCAAGGATGAACTTTCTATTCTCAGCTCTCCCAATCATTAAAAAAGATTCGCAATTTAACATCTGGTCTCGAGACATATCAAAATGTATATGGAACGGCAAGAGACCGAGAGTGAGAATGAAAATTATCCAAGGGAACAAATCAAATGGTGGCCTGGGTGTTCCAAACCTCAGGAAATATTTCGAAGCGAATTGCCTCGCTTGGCTGGGTCTATGGTGTAAACTGGATGACAACAGGCTCCTAAACTTAGAAGGGTACGATCTGAAATTTGGATTCCATGGATACATGGGGTACAACAAGATCTCGGCTGACAAAAGTTTAAAAAATCACTATGTCAGAGATTCTCTATTGAGAATCTGGAACAAATATCACAAAAAAAATCTATTCTAAAATCCCGATGTGGCTGTCCCCACTAGAGGCGTTTAGAATTAGGCAACTCGATAACATGACATGGTATACATACCGAGATCTTACATATTGGAATGGGCTAACGTATTCCATGAAATCCAAAGATCAATTAGCGAGAGAGGGGAAGGATATGAACTGGCTCCCATATTATCAAATAATGGAAAAATTCAAAATAGACGCCAAAATAGGGTTTGAGGAGGACCAGAATGAGCTGGAAGGAGTTCTATTGGCCCCAGACAAAAATTTGGTGGGTAAAATATACAGAATAATTTGCCAAAGTGAACAAAAACGGAGGATTATATGAAAAAGTGGGCTAGAAACATTGGCTTCAACATTAATCGGAATACCTGGAAAGTTATTTGGGAAAAAAACATAAATTCATCGGCATGTTATAAATTTAGAGAGAATTGGATAAAAATAATGTACAGGTGGTATCTTGCACCAGCAAAATTAGCTAAGATATACAAGAATGCCAAAACCGAATGCTGGAACTGCGGCCAAAAAAATGGAACTTTCTTCCACTTATGGTGGCTCTGCCCCAAAGCAGAGAAATTTTGGAAAATGATTAATAAAGAAGTGTGTAAAGTGCTTAACCTATGCATTGAGGGGAAGCCAGAATCGCTCCTGCTAGGCATACTAGAGCCAACATTGAACACCAATGACAGACGTATATATATAATATTAACCACGGTGGCCAAACTACTGTACGCCCAGTACTGGAAATCCCCAAAATCCCCAACGATAGACGAATGGCTTCAGAGAGTGATGGAAACCATCCAAATGGAATGGCTTACCGAGGCACTGAAGACAACCAAGGAAGAACCCACGACAAAGATGGACTGGTCAAAAGTTAAGGACTATTATAGGTCCGAGCACAAAATAGAGCTACTTCTGAACTGGAATTCTTAGTTTTAAAAAACCGAGGTTTACGTGACTATTAGTAGAGAGAGAGCACTATAGATAAGGTACGAGATTTAATAGATATCTTGTTTTATATCCTTTCTTAGGCACGGTTAAGATACAAAATGAAAAGAAATGAAGAACGAAGATAGACACAAGCTGTATAATTACATAAAACAAATATTCTTCTCTCCCCATTGTCTGGTCTGGAGCACCCCCCATGTAACCCCTTTTGTTCCCTATTCCCCCCCTACCCCACCCCCCTCGGGTCAGCCCCCTATGTGACCCTCCCTCCTACAACCCCCCAATCCCATGTGATATGTGATGTATTTCATGTTACCTTTTTTATTATCTGGAAAACTTGAATAAAGACTTTAAAAAAAAAGAACGTAAGCTCCCGGGCTTACCTTCTTTGAGGCGCCACCACAGCAACCGCGGGGAGCGCGGCGGAGGGCGGATCGCCGATCTCCGGCCCTGCCTCCCCATGCGCGCCAGGGCAGGAGGCAGGGCCGGAGCTCGGCTAACCGCCCTCTGCAGCCCGCGCGGATGCAGCGACCGCGCCTCAAAGAACGTAAGCTCCCGGCCTTACCTTCTTTGAGGCGCCCCCGCAGCAACCGCGGGGAGCACGGCAGAGGGCGGATCGCCAATCTCCGGCCCTGCCTCCCCATGCGCGCCAGGGCGGGAGGCAGGGCGAGAGAGAGGGACTGAGAGAGACAGAGGGGGAGGCCTAAGACAGAGAGAGAGGGGGGGAGGAAAGATAAGGGGGGAATCAGAGAGAGAGAGATGGGGGGTGGAGAGAGAGAGGGGAGAGTGAGACAGAGAGAGACGGGGAAGCGAGAGAGAAAAGGGGGAAATCAGACAGAGAGAGGGAGGGGGGAAAGATAGGGGGAAGTGTACATACACAGACACATACATACACACACACAAACGTACGCACACACATGCATACACATACACAAACAAATACATACAAACACACATACACATACATACACAAACACATATACATACACAGACACACACATGCGTACACATACAAACACACACAGAGACACACAAACATACATACACATACATACACACACATATATACACACACAAAACACATTGTCACAACATTACCAACCCTTACATACCCACACTTCCTCACATCTCCTAAATAGGGCACAGCAATGCGTGCCGGGTTCAGCTAGTTATACATAATAATATTAACTAAGGGTATGTACCTTAGTTAAATTTTAAGATGATTTTGGCCATGGGACTGCAAGCTTACAGTTGGTTGTGCCTTCCATACAGATTTTCAACTCACGAAGAACCCTGAAACTATTGCACTCGCAGTCTGAGTAAGGAAAACTACCCCGAGGAAGCGCCACGGAAGGCGACGCAAAACGGCCCCACAGAGGCGCCAGGATACCACTAGCCGTAGGCAACGGCTCCCGATATTGAGGGAGCAACGCATTGCCGAACATAACTTCCGCAGACCCACTTTGGACAAACATAAAACGAGTGAGTGCCAGAGAATCTACGCTATTTTAGCTTAACCTATCCGGGACAAGGTCCTATAGAGCACGCTAACAGATTGGGGGAAACCCGCAAAAGACTTTAAGGCACCTTTAATCCAATGCAAAGAAAGGGAAGAAAGGACATTATATATAATGAAAGAACAAATGTTATTGCTGCAATGTGAATATTATGCATAACTTTAATGATCCTGGATAGGGGTAGATAACCCATAGTGAATGTGTTGAAATTAAATGAATGTTGAAATATTGATTATTATGTATAATTCTGTGCCTAAAGGTGCTAATGTAAATGGTGCTATAACGTGCCTTTGATCCGGGATAAGGTTGAATAAGCTACAGTGAATGTGTTGAAATTAAATGAATGTTGGAGTAGGAACCAGAGAAGTAACACAGGAATAGATGGATGCAAACCTCCCGTCAGGGCACCAGAACACCAGAGGAGGGCTTGGGGCGTCTTCAGGGGTCTTCTTGCGCCTGGAAAGAGCAGCCAGGTCTGGGATCAGGCTCTGCAGGGAAACTTGGAATTCACAAGAAGGTGGAACGTGGCCGCAGGTGGGTCTGGAAGCAGGTACGAAACGCTTTCCCCTCCCTTACAATGCCGCCTTAAAACGCCTGAAGCCAAATTGGAGTCCTGACCCCGGAGGGGGAGGGGGGATATGGACAAAACATCAGGAGGGAATGCTGCTTCTGGAACATGGCTATACAGCCTGGAAAACTTACAGCAACCTAATAGTAACAACAACAACTACTACTACGACTCTGCCTCCTGGGGACTAGCCCTGCCTCTGGCCATGCCGGGGTGCTTGCGGCCATGAGTGGGTGTCCGCTGCTCTACAAGGTCTCTCTTACCTTGAGTGTCAGAGCTGGGAGCTCTTAGCCTTGAGGAGGCTCAGACTCCCAGTCTGCCTTGACCTGCCTTGACGCTGGACATTGGGGAATTCCCTGGGATGATGTAATCCTCTGGGAGCAGTGCTGAGTCAGACCGGATGTGACGTAACCTCCTCTGGACATTGGACACTGAATAGGAATATGCTGACTCAGTAGGGGTGTGATGTCATATCCCTTGGACAGTAGGATTGCTGAGTCAGCAGGACATGATGCAACCTTGCCTGGACGTTGCAAGGGAAAGGAGGGAGGGGGTTGGGGTATATAAGGTGTGTTTGGGTGATGGAGCACTGCTTTGGCTTTATGGGTGTTGTACCTGCAATAAATCTTGTTGGATCGAGCTACTGCCTGTGCGTGATCTTTACGGAGAATTGGAGCGTCCTCACAGAAGCCAAAGCCCGTTTCAACTTTCCCAGCATGGCGAGGTTGGCGTTGGAGGAAGAGAATTATTTGGATACTTGGAACCTTGCTCCAGGAGAGATCCGGAGAACGATGGAGTGGGAGTGGACCACTATTGACCATGTGGGGTTCCTGGATGAGTCCAGAGAAGCGATGGCGTCGTGGCGCGCATCGGCTCAGGTGGACGAGCCCAGAGAAGCAGGAAGACAGAAGATGTTTTCCACTCAGGTGGGCTCCAGAGGAGTTGAAGGTGAATCCAGAGAAATGGGAGTGCGGGGTGCTCGTGCTCCCATTCAGGTGGATTTCCGGAGAACCGGAGGGACCAGAGAAGCGGTGTGGAGTGGCATGCCAGCTCAGGTGGACCCAGTGAGAGGTGAGGCCAAGGTGCCTGCGAGTGGGAGTGAGACCACCGAACCAGAGTCTCCGACGGAGTTGGAGGTGATGCGGTGTAAGATGGAAGCGATGGAACATACCCTCCGGAGGGTGTCCAGAGCGATGTCGAGGAGGGAGCAAGCAGATTCAATGTGGAGTGCACCTGGAGGTGGAGACTTCACATGGTATTCCTGGATGGATGGCGAGAGGTTCGATGTACGTCCTAGATCTCCCATGCGAGTGTGGACAGATGGTGACCGCCAGATGAGAAGGCCGGTTGGTTTGCATCCGGTACGGGAGGAGAGAGAAGCCCAGACTCTTCCTAAGGAGAGACGATCTTCGGAGCGCCCGCAACCAGCGGGGTTGGGAAGAGGGATCCGGATGTCGGAGGAGGCTCCTCAGTGGAAAGAACCTTGTTTCCAAGACTTTGGTGGGAGGCCAAGGAAGGAGCCTCTGCGAGTGGAATTCGAAGGACAGGCTAGTAAGGTGGCCTTCTTTGTAGCAGCTGTAAGTGACCATATGGAAGATTATGGTCATCTCTACCCGAGTGACAGTAGCCGGGTGCGAGCAGTGGGTGCGGTCTTCAAGGGGAGAGCTGCTGAGTGGTACGTCCAGTGCCATGATCGCAGAGATCCATGTTTGAGAACGGTGCGTGGATTCCTACAGGCGGTGAGGAATCGCTTTCGAGATCCCCTGGAGAGAGTGAAGGCCAAGGAGGCATTGAGGAGCTTGGCTCAAGGCACCCGGTCGGTGACGGAGTATGCGGAGGAGTTTATGAGCCTGGCGGGGAAGGTAGCTGAGTGGTCCCAGGCAACGTTGCTGGAACTTTTTAAAGATGGCTTGCGGAGGGAGATCCTGGAATGGTGCCTTCATTGTGGTGATCCAGGTGATGTCGATGGTTGGATCCAACTGGCCGGGAATGTCGAGGGGATCCTGGCTCAAGTGCAGCGGCGGAAGTTCCAGACCGGGAGATTTCGTGGACCAGGACGTGGTTCGGAAGAGGGACGAATAGGCCGAGGAGAGCCTAGGCGTGGTGGTGCCAGTGAAGGGAAACCCAGTGTTGTGAGAAAACCAGTGATGGGGAGAGGCCTTTGTTTTGTTTGTTCTCAACCGGGACATTTTGCATCACAGTGTCGGCAGAAGCAGCTGCCCCACCAAAAGAGAGTGGCTGTTGCAAGAGCCGCTTTGAGGGACAAGGTGGAGTCGCGGGGTGCTGGGGTGAGTGTTAGTCCCCAGAGTGTTCAGTGCCCTCTGGAATTATGTACAAAGGGGAAATATGAAGAATATCAAGCCTTGGTAGATTGTGGATGCTCTGAAAATATTATATCACCAGGTCTAGTAGAAAATTTGGAATGTAATACTGAAGTTATGCCTGCCCCTGTACATTTTGCGCAATTGGATGGGTCATTTATCGAAGGAGGACCGTTTCCATTGGGTACTAAGGGGTTAAAAGGCCGGGTGGGCCCTTGGGAAGGAGAGATAGATTTTGTGGTGGCCCCCATAAAAGGCCATAAGGTGGTATTGGGTATGCCATGGTTGGAACAAGCCAATCCCAAGATTATTTTATTATTTATTATTATTTCTTGGGACTTCTAACACCGCCGACTCCCGGGGGCTCGCGGCGGCTCACAAGAATCAATGGCACAGCGCCAGAGGGTTAAAAACAAAACACTTAGAAACATCATTAAAACATGCAACAACAATAATTAAAACGAAAGCAGCAGCAATATAATGGCCCAGTGGATGTATAGACGAGCCTACTCACCGAAGGCCTGCCTAAACAAGTGAGTTTTGCAGGCCCGTCTGAACGGGAGTAGGTCCCTCAGGGCTCTGGCTTCGGCCGGGAGGGCGTTCCATAGAGTGGGAGCTATCACAGAGAACGCCCTCCGGCGGGTAGATGTTAAATGAGCCAGCTTCACCGATGGTATTACCAAGAGGTTGGCCTCCTCAGACCGGAGTGATCTCGATGGGCAATATGGAGTGAGACGGTCCCTCAGATTGACTGGAAGTCGGGATTACTGCAATGTGACCCTAGGGTGGAGGAAGGGAATCGGATTAAGCTGCAAGGGGTGCCTGAAGAGTATTGGGATTATGCTGATGTGTTTGACCCTGTGTTAGCCAAGTGCCTTCCCCCTCTTAGGAATGTACAATGCAAGGTAGAGATTAAAGAAGGTGCTCTGTTGCCGAAGCCCAAAATATATGCTATGTCTGTTCGGGAGAAGGGGTTTTTACGAGAGCAAATCGATGAGTAATTAAGTAAAGGGTTTATCGAAAGGTCTGAGTCCCCCATTGCTGCCCCATTATTATTTAGAGAAAAGAAGGATGGGAAGCTGCGGTTATGTATAGACTACCGGGGGTTGAATGCTGTAAGTACTACAAACTGTTATCCACTGCCCTTGATTAAGGATTTGTTAGGCCAATTAGGGGGAGGCCGGTATTTTACAAAACTGGATTTTATAGACGCCTTCCATATGGTGAGGGTGAAAGCGAGTGATAAGTGGAAAACGGCTTTTTCTTGCCCTCTCGGATTATACGAATGGACCGTCATGCCTTTCGGTTTGGCCAGAGCTCCCGGTATTTTTATGCAATTAATAAATGAGGTGCTGCACCCCCTTTTGTATAAGGGGGTCTTTGTGTATCTGGACGATATCGTGGTGGTGACGCAGACGAAGGAGGAGCATGTCAGATTGGTCCGGGAAATGTTGGAGAGATTGAGGCAAGCAAAGCTATATGTGAAGTTAAGCAAGTGCGAGTTTAGTAGGAGTCAAATTGATTTCCTAGGCTATCGTATTAGTGAAAAGGGGGTAGCTATGGATCCTGCTAAAGTTGAAGATGTATTGTGTTGGGAGGCTCCGCAGACTCGGAGGCAGTTGCAGGCTTTTTTGGGACTAGCCAATTTTTATTGTACGTTTATTCCCGATTTTGCTACCATCACACTTCCCCTTACGGATTTATTAAAGACCAAAGGGAAGGGGGAGACCAAGAAAGTGAAGTCTCCTGGGGCTAAGTTGTTTTGGACGAAAGAATGCCAGTGGGCGTTTGAGAAGTTAAAGGGAGCCTTTACCAATGGGCCCTTGTTGGTACACCCGGATACAGAAAAACCATTTGTGGTGCAGTGTGATGCTTCGGCGTGGGCATATGGGGGAGCATTGCTGCAGAGGGATGAGCAGGGTCGACTGCGGCCCTGTGCATATTTCTCCAAGAAGTTTGGGGAGCAGGAGAGAGGGTGGCCAGTTTGGGAAAAGGAAGCTTTTGCAGTGAGGTGTGCTCTGCAAACTTGGCATCATTTCCTGGAGGGAGCAGTCCACCCATTTGTGGTGTTGATGGATCACAGGAATTTGCAGTATTTAAAAGCTCCTCAGAAGTTGTCCCCAAAGTTGGTGAGGTGGGCACAGTATTTTGCCCGGTTTAATTTTTCATTACAGCATATTAAGGGAAAAGAGAATGTTGTGGCGGATGCCCTGTCTCATTATCCCTTAGTAGGGCCTAACCCTCCTGCTGGGTTAGAAAGTGTGTTCACTAAGAGTCAGTGGGGCCTGGCTGTGCAGACCCGATCTCAGGCCAAGGTGGATACGAAGGAAGAGAAGGTTGAGGTGGAAGGATGGTGTTTGGAGTTACAAGAGCATTATAAGGGAGACGATTGGTTACGTTGCCATAAAGAGGAGTGCAAGTGGCTAAATGGGTTATGGTTTGTAGGGTCTAAGATATACGTTCCTCGGGGTTTAAGGAGGAAGGTGTTAGAGCTAGGGCATGATCATAAAACTGCTGGTCATTGGGGGGTTACCAAAACTCTCTTGAGTGTGAAGAGGCGTTATTGGTGGCCTGGTATGAGGACGGAGGTGAGAGAATATGTCCAAAGTTGTGAAGCTTGTGCCAGAGGAAAGGCTCCTACGGCTAAGCCACAAGGGTTAATACAGGTAGTGGCTTCTCCAGTTCGGCCGTGGACTCATGTGAGTACAGATTTTGTAGGTGAGTTGCCTTCGAGTAGAGGATATAGATATATCTGGACGGTATTAGATTTGTTCTCCAAACAGGCTTACTTTATTCCTCTGAAAGGCTTGCCGTCCGCTGAGAGGTTGGCAGAGTTGTGCATTCGGCATATATATAGACTACATGGGTGTCCTGAGCAAGTTCTCAGTGATCGGGGAGTGCAATTCACGGCACGGTTCTGGGAGAAGTTTTTGGAGAGTTTAGGGGCGGAGAGACGGCTTACTACTGCTTACCATCCTTGCTGCAATGGGGGCGTGGGGAGAACGCAAAAGTCACTGGGCAGTTACTTGCGAATTTTTAGTAATAGAGAGCAGAACAATTGGGTGGACTTGTTGCCATATGCAGAGATGGCGTATAATGGGTCGGTGCATTCCTCGACTGGGAGATCCCCGTTTTTTTTTTTTTTTTTTTTTTTAGAAGCAATTTTGGATTTAAAATTTGACATTAGAACAAAATTAGATACCAAAATTGTGCTATGGCTACATAGACCTCCAGAATAGTTACCTCTTTTTTTTCCTTTTTTTAAAAACAAATTTTTATTTTATTTTAACACACACAAAAAAAACATACCAAGCACTCACAGAACATTTACAATTCCCACCACCAACATGAGGATTATTCCCTTTTATATATTCATTTCTTATGGAGACATTTTTTATATCTTTATCTTTATACCTTTCCATTCTATATACTATATAACATTTGTATCCTGTTTCTTATGGCTTGATCTCCAGAATGATTCATAATATGATTCTTTACCCTTGTCCATCTTTCTTCCATTTTTCTCATTCTATTTTCATTAATTTTTGAAGCATTTAATTTCCCATTCATAATTTCAAATTCCATTTGTTCCACCATATAATGATACCATTTGTTTACTGTCCATTTTGATTTATCTTTCCATCCTAATACTATTACTGCTTGTGCACATTCTATTATTGCTTCTTTTATTTCCCTATCATTTTCCGTTTTCACCATTTTTCCTATTACCGCAATTTCCTTTGTTATAATCCACTCATTTCCTAGAATTTGTTTTGCCTGATTTTGTATAGTCTGCCAAAAATGTTGTATATATTCACATTCCCACATCATGTGCATAAATCGCCCTTTCTGTTGGCATCCGTGCCAGCACTGACTACTCCCCTTTTTATAGTAGTATGCTAATTGACAGGGTGTACGATACCATTTATGCAGTATTTTCCTCCTCATTTCTCGTACTTTGGTATTCCTTTTCATCCCTATAATCTCTACCACATTTCTCATCTCTTGTTCCGTAATTTGTAGCTCCATTTCCCACATACTTTTCAAATCCCGTATTGTACCTCCATCTGCCTCTAATAGCATTGTATATATATTGCTGGCCTGTGCCTTCGTTCCTTCCCATTTGTCTCTTATTATCTTTTCAAAGGGGGTATCTTCACTCTTAACCATATTAATATTATCTTTTATTCTACAGTATGCACAAATTGCTCTTATCTGTAACCAATTTTCTTGTCCAAGCCATTGTTTAATTCTATTCTCCCTTACCATTCCCTCTTTGTTATATAATTGTTCTACCCTCACTATCCCCTTTTCCTTCAATATCTGGATATTTCGATTCATATTTGATTCCTTATCCTTATTAATTATCCATACTGTTGACATTTTGGATTTTAAGCTACTTATTTTCCCTTGCCATTTTTTCCACACTTGCATAGTTCCTTTCATTGGTCCTATTAATCTATCTATATTTCTTTTATCCCATTTTCTAAAAATTATTTCTTCACAACTTACTCCATTCATTTCCTTTTCAAATCTCACCCATTTTTTATTAGTCACTTGTAGTTCTATTACTCTTTCAATTTGGAAGGCATCACTATATAGCTCTAGGCTATATAACTTCTCAGGAACTTCTCAGGAACTATAGAGTAAAATCAGCTGCATACCAGAACATACATACAGAAAACAGTAAGCAACAAAATCATAAACAAACAGATTGCTAGAGAAGGCTTGATGAAGATTGTCATTTCCAACAGAAGGAAGGAGAAGGTTTTCTTCCTGCTTTGCACTGCAGTTTCTGTCATGGCAAAGGGGCTACATTCATCGCTCCATTCCCAGTGATACAGAGGGAGTCCTTTGCATCTGACAGAGCCGAGAAAACTCTTATGTTTCAATTTGGAAGGCACCACTATATAGCTCTAGGCATGGACATCCCCATCCTCCTTTCATTTCTTTTGCAATTATCAATTTTTTCCTTACTCTTGGTCTTTCCCCCCCCTCCAACCCAATTATTTAATTTCCTATCCCATTCCTTTAATTTTGTCATCGGAGGAATTCCTGGGAGAGCCTGAAATAGGTACATCATTTTTGGAATTATCAATATTTTCAATGCCCTTATCCTAGACATCTGTCTCAAATTCTTATTCTTCCACCCACTCATTTGTTTTAACATTCTCTCCCATACCATTTTGTAATTTCCGTCTATTATTTTATCAAATGTTTTATATATCCAAATTCCCAGGTACTTCATCTTTTTATTTCCCAATTTTAATCCTGATTCCTTCCTTATCTCTAATTGTTCCCTTGGGGGTGTATTGATAAATAATATCTCTGATTTTCCCATATTAACTGATAGCCCTGAATCTTTTTTAAACTCCCTCAAGATTATTTGAATTGATTTGATCATTTCCCTTGGCCTCTGTGTTAAAATTATTGCGTCATCCGCATACAAGTTCAATTTCAGCTCCTCCTTCCTCCCAATCTTGTACCCTTCCCATGTTTCCTCCATCTTTATTTTATATGCTAGGGGTTCTATTGCCAGAGCAAATAACATTGGAGATAACGGACACCCTTGTTTGGTTCCATTTTCGATTTGAATGTTTTCCGTTCTTTGTCCATTCACTCTAATACAAGCCTTATTCTCCCTATATACATTTTTGATCATTTCACAGAAGTTATTCCCCAGATTTAGTTCTTTACATAATCTATGCAAATATTCATGATATTCATGAGATCCCCGTTTTCTGTGGTTTATGGGCAGGAAGTGGTTCCCTTGCCTCAGCCCTTCGTGCCTTCGGAGGAAGGGGGGGGGGGAGTGGAGAGTGCGGGCCCAGGAAGAGTGGAAGGAAGTGACTGAAGCCTTGAGGAAAGCGCAAAGTTCTTATAAGAAGTTCGGGGACCGACGGAGACAGGAAGGGGAGGAGTATCAGGAAGGGGACTTGGTGTGGTTGTCCACTCAGAATATCAAGTTGGGGTTACCTTCCCGAAAATTAAGCCCGAAATATATTGGTCCGTTTCGGGTAGCCCAGGTGGTAAATAAAGTCTCCTATAGATTGATCTTGCCAAAAGGGATGAACAAGATTCACCCTACATTTCATTGTAGTTTGTTAAAGTGGTATACGAATCCCCTCCCACCAAAGGATTGAATGATGTTTTATTCCCGCAGGGGGGGGGGGGACGAGGTGGAGGGAGCCATTATGTCAGAGCTGGGAGCTCTTAGCCTTGAGGAGGCTCAGACTCCCAGTCTGCCTTGACCTGCCTTGACGCTGGACATTGGGGAATTCCCTGGGATGATGTAATCCTCTGGGAGCAGTGCTGAGTCAGACCGGATGTGACATAACCTCCTCTGGACATTGGACACTGAATAGGAATATGCTGACTCAGTAGGGGTGTGATGTCATATCCCTTGGACAGTAGGATTGCTGAGTCAGCAGGACATGATGCAACCTTGCCTGGACGTTGCAAGGGAAAGGAGGGAGGGGGTTGGGGTATATAAGGTGTGTTTGGGTGATGGAGCACTGCTTTGGCTTTATGGGTGTTGTACCTGCAATAAATCTTGTTGGATCGAGCTACTGCCTGTGCGTGATCTTTACGGAGAATTGGAGCGTCCTCACAGTCCCTCAGTGCCAGCCAATCATGTTGTGGGAATATAGAGGCTGGGGAGCCAATCAGAAAGCTGGCACATACATACATACAAACATACAAACATTCCATTTTATTATATATAGAGATTTTATTATATATAGAGATAGAGATTGTATCTTATTACATGAAAATCTTTAATAAAAATATTTTTACAATAAACATCAAATAAAACCACCAACAATAACAACAACGGCGCTTGTTGTCTTAATATCTTATCTCCCCGCCTTCTTGTTTCTCTTCAGTGTGTTTACTTACAAAATACACACCATTCCTGTTTATTTCTCTTTAAAACATCATCTTTATTGAGGAAACAGTTATAAACACGAGAGAGTCTAAAAGAGAACGGAAGGAGAAAGAAGAGCATCACAACGTCCGTTTCCTTTTCTCTCTTTCTCCCAAATGTTTGATATCTTACTGTTTTACTCTTTTAATGCTCTAAATCCATGTGCTGTAAATCGCCCTGAGCCAGTTGGAAAGGACGGCATGCAAATCGAAATAATACATAAATAAATACATAAATATATATATATACTATATATATATATATATATATATATATATATATATAAATAAACCAACCACCTTGAGGTGGAGTCATGCCTGGCTGTCTTCAGCAATGGTGGGCTTGAAGCCTTCACTTGGACTTGCGCTTACGGTCAGTATTCAGGACCTGCTCCGAGGAGGCCGTGCACTCTGCCCGAGACCGGTGGGCTGGAGCCCCCTGCCTGGCTGTCGGTCACACGGTGGCTTCTTCTTGCGCCTGGGAAACCACACTCCCACATGGCGTGGGTGGAGGAGGGCTTGGGGTGGCTGGTAAAATTGAAGTCGTCAGGGATCTTTTTGCGCCTGGAAAGAGAAGGCAGGGGTGGGATGAGGCTCCGCAGGGAAACGCAATTCACAAGAAGGTGGAACGTGGCCGCAGGTGGGTTTGGCAGCAGGTACGAAACGTTTCCCCCTCCCTCAAAATGCCGCCTTGAAACGCCTGAAGCCCAATTGGAGCCCTGGCCCGGGGGGGAGATGGACAAAACGTATGGAGGGAATGCTTCTGGAACATGGCCATACAGCCTGGAAAACTTACATACAACCGAATAGTAACAACAACAACTTCATCTTAAAAAATAAAATGGTTATTACTCTCTGTTTCGTGGCCCCGAGTGGGCGCCCGCTGCCCCCCTTCCGCTGCTCTGCAAGGTCTCCCTTACCTTGAACATGGAGCGCAGCGCTTCTTCAACACGGGAGGCCTCGATCCGCTTGTCGCCTCCCATGCAGCCCGCCACAAACGAGTCGCCCCTTCTGGGATCCCAGACTGGCCTTCTGTAGGAGAACTTGCCTCTCCGGGTGTTCTGGTGCCTGCCCGGAAAAGGGAAAAGAACAACGCGGCGTGTTTATATGACTATTACTATTGCAAATAACCAAAAATGCAGAAGGTTGTGCGTTAACTCCAACTCCAGTCATGCCAGGTTAACCCCGGAAAACTCCATCAGTACTTAAAGTTTGTGATGTTGGGTAAGTTTGCTCTACTAGATACATCACTGGTGGAGTCCAGCATGGTCTCTGGCTGCAGGGTAAACTACAACTCCCCCGATGGTGAGTCAGTCCCCTCAAACTCCTCCAGTAGGTTGAGTTAGTCACGGGGGTCCTGTGTGCCAAGTGTGGTCCAGGCACATCATCGATGGAGGCCTCAGTTTCTCTGTTTGTGGGTGAACTACAACTCCCAGAAACAAAGGTCAGTTCCCCCCAAACTGCTTCAGCAATTGAATTTCGGCATATTGGGTATATGTGCCAAGTTTGGTCCAGGTCCATCAGTGTTTGGGTTCAGAGTGCTCTCTGGGTGTAGGTGAACTACAACACCCCCAAATCAAGGTGAATTTCCCTCAAAGACCTCCTCCCGTATTTTTTCGTCGCCCTACTGGGTGAAGAATTCTTTCAGGGTATGTCCAATATAAGACAAACCCCGAAAGTAAGACGTAGTGGGGCTTTTGGGGGTAAAAAGAAAGTAAGACACTGTCTTACTTTCGGGGAAACACGGTAAATCATAATTAAATTATACTACATTACAATATAATTATATTACAATATATTGACATTATAATATAATATAACATTCTATTATATTATTATTATTATAAAATAATAAATAAAATTATTTATTTAAATAAAATTATCCTCTACTAAATATTTTCATGACTCCTATAAAACTCAAATAACCCAAAATAAAGTAAAATAAAATATTATATATTACTATTTTGCACAATACCACTATACTGCAACATTGTTTGTAATATTACATGTAATATAAAATATATCATCATTCTATTGTTATATTGTATTTTTATTATATTGTACGACAATATTAAGCAGAACTGTATAATAATCAACAAGAAATGCAATGCAAATGCATCAAAATCAGAATATATTACCTCCCACCCGTCTCGTAATCCATAGGAGTGAGTTTCCCATAAGTCCAGAATTAGGATCCCAATGTCAATGTAAATAGAAAAACAGCCCAAATGTTCAAATGAGATCGAATACAGGCAGCGCGGCCTGGGCCAACTTGGGCCCTCCCTCCTTCTAAGTGTTTTGGCCTCCAACTCCCACAACTCCTCATAGCCTCAGGCCCCTCAGGTCTAGGCAGAAATAGAGCCGAAGAAAGGAAGGAGGGAGAGAAGAGGTCACAGAGGAGGAGGAGGAGGTGGAAAGCCCTTCCTTCGTTCCTTCACTTACACTTCCTTCTCCGATTCTTTTCTCCTTCCCCGCAAACGCGTGCGCGGCGGAGACAAAGGGAGAGGGGAATTACTCCCTGCCTGCCCGATAGGTAGTGCTTTGCTTACAGGCTTCTGCGCAAGGGAGCTACTGGGCATGCGCGGGGGTTTTCGCGCATGTGCAGTTGCTCCTGTGCTCAACTTCAGCTCCGGAGCAACTGCGCCTACGTGAAAACCTCCGCGCATGCCTAGAAGCGGCGTCGGAGCGCACAAGACCGGGGCCCAAAAGCAGGCAGCTGCAGCGCTGCCTGAGGAACATCGGCAGGGCCAGGATGGCGCCCCCTTCCCAGATGGCGCCCTATGCGGCCGCTTCCTTGGCCTACCTGTAGGACCGCCCCTGTCGGCAGGGACGAGGCCGCACGTCCGTGGCGCTCGCTTTGACCCAGATGTTTCCAGCCCAAGAGCAGGAGGGTTGCCTTGACTCACTCGATGGCTGTCATTCTCCGAGGTGACGGCGACAAGGACTCCGTGCCAACGATCCTGGAAGCACAAAAAACCCACAACGAGGCTCTATGACCCTGGAGGGGAAAGAGGGGCCGGAATATCCGCGCAGACAGGCAGGGGAGATCCTTGGTTTTGCAAGTGAATGCAATCTATCTATCTATCTATATAATAAAAGTCAGTGTTTGCGGTGGTTCGGTGGGAGGAATATGTGCCAGTGTTTCGATTGGCTGCCACTATGAGATTATTTGCATAATTGGCTCTGATTGGCCAGCCTCAGAACTCCAACATTCTACAGCCCCAGACAGAAGGGATTGGTTGCAACTGAAATGGTATTTGCATAAAGGACTCCCGATTGGCCAACCACATTCCAACACTCTAAAGTGACTCAGAAGGAAAAGGAAAGGCCTCAGGCAGTCAGTCACTGCAGCCCACAGCAATGACGGATCAGGACCAAACTTGGCAAACCGGGGCCCAATGGCCCACTTCACAACCTGGTGTGGTTTAGGGCAGGATGGGCCACGGACGATGGCATTTGCAGTACCTTCACCTCATTCACTTCCCAAACAACAGGGGAGAAAAGGGGCCGTAATATCCGCACAGACAGGTGAGATCCCTGGCTTTGCAAGTGAATACAATAACAAACGAACCCCCTGATGAATCTGCCTCTTTCCTTGCGTAACGACGCTTCTTGCCAAGGGCTTCTGACCAGGATCATTCCCACACGTCTACAAACAGGGAGACCCTAAAGATCCTGCCGGATCAAGGCAGAGCGCCCCCTCCCCAACTTCCCATGGGAAAAACATGCACCTGGCCATGGGAAAGCCCCCCGCCCCCTGTCTCTCCTGGAGTCGCAAGAGGTCTATTGCAAAGCAGGCAAGTGAGGCTTCTCTCTCTGTGGAATAATGTCCAGGGTGAGAGAAATAACTCTTCCTCTGTTTGAAGCAAGCGTGAATGGCCCTACAGCTTCAAAGCTTGACTGGTTGCTGCCTGGGGGATCATTTGTTGGAAGGTGTTAGCTGGTCTTGATTGATTATTTTCTGGAGTCCTTTCTCCCACCCTGGACATCCCAGGTATATAAACCTCGCTTGCCTAGTTTCCAACAGACCTCACAACTCCTGAGGATGCCTGTCGTAGATGTGGGTGGAACGTCAGGAGAGAATGCTGCTTCTGGGAAACTCACAGCAACCCAGAGATTCCAACCATGAAAGCCTCCAACAAAATTTTCTGGAGAAGAACAACTACTTTCAAAGTAAGGATCACACAATTATTATTATTTCTATTATCACTATTACTCTTACTATTACTATTAGATACACAACAAGACGAGTACATAGCAAACAAGATTGCTATGCTGGCTTTTGTATTCGATCACACCTTGGACGCTTCCCAAGTGCCTGGGACTGTGCGATGTCTCAGCCAACAATGCGGGCAGATCCAAGCAGGGTGGCCGTTTGCAGCTGACAGGGGGTCACTTGGTCAGCGCCGATTGTTTTTAAGTGCAGGCCAGGGTCTTCAGGCACTGCACTCAATGTTGTTGTTGTTGTTGTTGTTATTATTATTATATAAGATAATTGTTGTTCCTGGATTATAAATGACATTTCCTAATTGGTCCTATCATAAAAACATGGGGGGGGGGGAATTATCAAACTGCAAAACGTTGTTTTTGCGGGAGGGGCATCGTCCTGCCGCACATTTCGCCATCGTTTTTTCAGTGAATCTCTCAGGAAATAACACTTTCGAACCAGGAACAGGATGTTTTTCAAATTTGGTTGCCTAGTGTAAGGCAGCGTTTCCCAACCTTTTTTGAGCCGCGGCACACTTTTTACATTTGCAAAACCCTGGGGCACACCACCAACCAAAACGACACAAAATGACACTCTAACGCAGTCATACGTATACCGTATTTTTCGCACCATAAGACGCACCTGCTGATAAGACGCACCTAGATTTTAGAGGAGGAAAATAGGAAAAAAAATATTTTCGCCCCCTCTAAAATCTAGGTAAGTCTTATCAGCAGGAGCGACTAATCAGAGGGCTCTGACGCGACGCTAGTTCGCTCCCCCTCTGCCTCCTTTTCCTTCCCTCCGCCCTTTCCTCGGGGGAAGAAAAGGTGGGGGGGAAGGAAAAGGAGGCAGAGGGGGAGCGAACTAGCGTCCCTCCGCCGCCGCAACGGACCAGAGAAGAGGAGAGGCGGCGACAGGGTGAGTATATCGCCGCCCTCCCTCTGCTCCAGCGCCTCCCCCCCCCCCCCCCGCCTGCATCTTCGCTCCATAAGACGCAGCTGATTTTTCATCCCACTTTGGGAGGAAAAAAACTGCGTCTTATGGTGCGAAAAATACGGTATGTATGTTGAATGTATGGATAGGTGTGAATGTGATTCCCCCGTGTAAACCAATGCAGGTAGCTACTACAAAGCCAGTAGCTGCTGCCCGTGAGCCTCTCTCTTTCTCCAAGACGGATCCAAGAATCATTTTGGAGGTTCAAAGAAAAACTAGAGCTCACCAAAGAGGGAAGAAGGGGCCAAGGGAGAGGCTGTGGGCAGCGGGGCCAGGCTAGGGTTCCCATATGTCCCTTATTCTAAGGGACGTCCCTTATTTCGGCCCTAAAATTTGTGTCCCGTTTTTTCAGGCCCTGTCCCTTATTATTGACTAGCAGGACAGGACTGGGCGGGGCTGACCAGAGGAAGGCGTGCCTTGCGGTTTCCACGGCAATGCCTGCCCGGGGATTCCAACTCGCAGGGCAGGCTGACAGTCGCACGCTTGGGAGTGTGTGCCTGCATGCGTCCCCGTTGGAAGGAAGAGGCGACACAGGATTTTTCCAAAGTACAGTAGACTCAATGCAGCATGGAGGGTTGTTACCTTCCCGCCAGAGCGGTCCCTATTGAACTACTCACATTTGCATGTTTGTGAACTGCTAGGTTGGCAGAAGCTGGGGCTGACTGAAGGAGCTCACCCTGCTCCCCAGATTTGAACCTGCGACCTTTCGACCAGCAAGTTGTGCAGCTCAGTGGTTTAACCCGCTGTGCAATACGGAGCGGAAGAAAGGGGAAATGACCACAACATGGCAGCAACGACAAACGGAGAGGAATCCAGTGCAGCCTATGAAGTCTCCGGAGGGAAAGCGGAGAGGAAAGAAGGGAAACGGCAATAATACGGCCGCAATGATAACGGGAGAGGACTCTAAATGGGCCACGTATGCACGCAAAGGTAGAGAGGTAGGTATGTACAGGCCTGGGCTCTGTGCTGACCTGCAAGCACTCCAGGAAGAGGTCCATGCCGCCGCAGGTGAGGAACAGCTTGCAGTTGTCTGGGCTTTCCCCCGTGATGGCCCGCAAGGCGCTCCAGGACAACAGCATCACTTGGTCGCACTGGGAAAGAGGGCCAAAACCTTAAGGCACCCGCTCCACCGATGCAGGCGTTTTGGGGCAAGGGACGCAGGGCAGGGGAGCTCCGTGTCCCTCAGATTATTATTATTATTATTATTATTATTATTATTATTATGGCTCTTACCCGCTTCTGCACCAGTTCCCCCTGAATCAGGTTCACCATGGTCTGTTTGTAAACAAAGAAGGAAAACAAGGTCAAGGCCATTGTTAGGGTGGGAACGGCTGGCGGTGCTTTAAAAATAACCGCGATATCAATACGCTTTTCCGGGCTGCCTGGCCATGCTCCAGAAGCATTCGCTCCTGACGTTTTACCTGCATCTAGGGCAGGCATCCCCAGAGGTCTCAGGGCTTGCTACAGGTGTGGGCGAAACGTCAGGAGAGCATGCTTCTGGGGCATGGCCAGGCAGCCTGGAAAACTTGCAGCGACCCAGTGTTTCCAGCCATGAACGTCTTCAAGAGTGCAATAATAATAAAATTATAATGTTGGTAATGATGATCATAGAATCATCCAGTGGAAAGAGACCACGTGGGCCGTCCAGTCGAGCCCATGATGGTAATAACAATAGTAACACACGACTGTAATAGCAATAACTATAATCATCCTACTCATAACAACATACCACTGCAACTGTTTGTCGTTGAAGAGGATAATAATAATAATAATAGTTTTTAAAGGTAGGTAAAGGTTCCGGGTTTCCCCCTGACGTTACGTCCAGTTGTGTCCGATTCTGTGACTCTGGTGCTCATCTCCATTTCTAAACCAAAGAGCCGCCGTTGTCCATAGACTCCTCTAAGGTCATGTGGCCAGCATGGCTGCACGGAGCGCTGTTACTTTCCCACCGGAGCGGTCCCTATTGATCTACTCACACTTGCATGTTTGTGAACTGCTAGGTTGGCAGAAGCTGGGGCTGACAGCGGGAGCTCACCCTGCTCCCCAGATTTGAACCGGCGACCTTTCGGTCAGCAAGTTCAACAGCTCAGCGGTTTAACCCACTGTGCCACTGAATCTAAATTTGACCAAAAACCGACTCGTAACCCTTTTGGTACCAATGTTAGAGAGCGGTCCCTGGTCAAAAAAAGCTTGGGACCCACTGGAAGAGAGAGACTGTCAAGAGCATGGCCGGCCCTGTGGATAGGCCCTTCTAACTATCCGGATGCATGGGATGCACAGGAGGGAAGGGCTGGGGTGGAGTGTCCCCCCCTCCCTCCCTCTGGAGGTCAGCCACTCACCATGATGAAGCCCATCTTGCCCGTGGCCTGCTTGTGGTCATTGTCCATATGGCAGGCCAGGGCGTTGCAAAGCTGGACAACCAGGTACTTGGTGCGCTCCCCCAGCCGCGTCATCTTGAGGATTCCTAAGAGCTGTTCCGTGATCCTCTGGTACTGGACCTCCAGCTCCTTTGGGTTGAAATTGCCCAGTATCCGGCACCACTTCTCAAATGCCTGGGGGGTCCAAAAGGGAGGCGGAAAAGAGGTCAGGCCTCCATCTGAACACAGGACAACGGTGTGTTGCTGCAGCGGAAGGGGCCAACACCACCCGAGGCTGCATCAATAGCGACATAGTATCTAGGAAAGTCATTAGAGTCCGTGGGAAAGGGATCTAGGAGTGTTGAAGAACAGCCTGAACATGAGACAACAGTGTGATGCTGCGGCGGAAAGGGCCAATGCCATCCATAGGAATACATGTCTGGGGAAGTCATTATACATATAGCCCAACGCCATCCTAGGCTGCATCAATCGCAATAGAGTGGTATTATTATGAAGCAGGAGCTGGATGGCCATCTGCCGGGGGTGGTTTGATTGTGCATTTCCTGCCTGGCAGAAAGAGGCTTGAGTTGAGTGGCCCTTGGGTTCATATAATAATAATAACAACAACAACAACAAGAACAACAATACTATAGGATTCATATAATGACGACAACAACAACACTATAGGATTCAGATAATAATAACAACAACACTATAGTAATATAGAATACACGAACAGCTTCACTGAAGGCCAAGGCTTCAAGGAGGGTGCTTTTCCCGACATACAGAGCTTGGGGTGGGTTGAATGACCGACTTACATCGACGCCCCAGTAGGGTTCAGAGATGGATTCCATTTCTCCGAGCACCACCTGGATCACCTGCTGGCGCACCTTGAAGGACTGCTCGGCCCGATACTCCGACTTGGTCAGGTAGTATAGGGCGCCAATCCCCTTGTCCGAGGTGTCCCCATGGCACTTCATGAACGCAATCACCAACTGCAAAAGGGGGGGGGGGAGGCAGGGGCACCATTAGCATCGGTACACAGTGGGAAGGGGCCCCCAAAGGCCATCCTGCCCAACCCCCTGCTTTGGCCAGGCAGGTCAAGCACCATCCCAGAACTATTTTCCTATGGGGAAACAACAACAACAACAACAACAACAACATGGGTTATAGCTGATATCTGCAAATTTTAATACCCTTGAGGTCTTATTTTGCTTTACGGTATATTTGCCGATCTTAAATCATATTTAAATGCCTTCGAATGTAAGTTGCATTGAGTTAAGCACCGGGAATGTGGCGCAGCTGGCTGAGTGTCAGGCCTGCATAGATCTCTGCCCCACAGTTGCATCTGTCAAGTAGGAAATTAAGGCACCACATAGCGGGGAGGCAAACATTTAACTGATTTACGAGGCCATAAAAAGATCTCCAGGAATGCACGCTGAGGACGCTGAGAAACGAAGGGGTGCGACAGCTCCCCCTGGTGGCCAGGTGTGAAACATTGGCCTCTATCTGTGAGTCTGCGTGTTGGTCCAAAATGCATTAAGTGCATGCCTCTATGTGTTCATTGTAATCCGCCCCGAGTCCCCTGCCTGCGGAGTGAGAAGAACGGAATAGAAATGAAGTAAATAAATTAATTAATCAGTCTTTGTGCAGAGAATAATAGACGTGGCAACGGCAGAAGAGCCCTAGTTTGGGAAAGAACTTCCAAGGACCAGTCCAACAAAAACACCTGCCATTAAAGGAGGGCACCATCCAATCCCTCCCAACAGATGACCACTGAACCATAGATAGGTGGCCATAGACATGACAGGCATTATAGATAGGCAGACCTCTCTCTCTCTCTCTTTTTATTTAGATCTGTTTATCTAAATAAATCTATATATATAAAGGAAGACCCGTCATCGAATGACTGCCAGAGGCAGAGACACCTTCCAAGGCAGAGACACCAAACTTGCCAACAAAAATAGGCCTCAGGCAAGGAAGGTTTTTAGCAAAGAAACTCCCCCCCCCCCATTTATTTATTTATTTGTTTGTTTATTTATTCATTTATTGTTCGGTCTTGTATTCTGCTCCTCCCTGCAGGCTCGGGGCGGATAACAACATATAAAATAGGCAGCATGTACCAACCATGCGGCCATACAATAAAAACATAAAAACACGCATCACATCCCGAGGTACAAGATAAAATACAGTAGCATTTCCTTGGACCAGAGGTACCGTTACATAAGGCAGTTACACTAGGCCGGTTTGCCTAGTTGAAGGCTAGTCTGAAAAGGGCGGTCTTGCAGGCCCTTCGGAAAGGGATGAGCTCTGGGATGGCTCGGGTGTCATCTGGGAGGGAGTTCCATAACACCGGAGCTGCCACAGAGAAGGCTCTTTGCCTGGTGGTGGACAAATGGCAGGAGCGGATTGATGGCACCAGAAGCAAATTCAGTTCCTCTGAACGTAGTGATCTCGGGGGAATATACGGAGCAAGGCGGTCCCTCAGGTACGCAGGCCCTAGGCCGTGTAAGGCCTTAAAGGTTAGAACCAACACCTTGAAGGCAATTCAGTACTCGATGGGAAGCCAGTGCAATTGCCGAAGGATGGGCATAATGTGCTCCCTCACTGACGCTCCCGCCAGCAAGCGAGCAGCGGCATTTTGCACTAGCTTGAGTTTCCGGATTGTCAACAAGGGAAGACCAACGTAGAGGGCGTTACAGTAGTCCAGCCTCGAGATGACCGTCGCTTGGATCAATGTGGCCAGGTCGTCCCTGGACAGGTAGGGTGCCAGTCGCCTAGCCTGTCGTAGGTGAAAAAACGACGGTCAGCAGGAGGTCCAGTTGAACACCCAGGCTCTTAACAACAGGTGACGGTGTCCGGCCTGCACAAGATCTCCGTCTTCGACGGATTCACCTTCAGCCGGCTGGCCCGCAGTCAACCAGTCACGGCTTCAAGGCAAAGATGGAAACAATCGGGTATGGTATCCGGCCTGCCGTCCATTCTCAGCAGAAGCTGGGTGTCATCAGCGTACTGATAACACTCCAGACCAAAGTCGTGGGCCAGCTGGGCCAGGGGGCGCATATAAACGTTGAATAATAAGGGGGAGAGGATGGCCCCCTGGGGGATCCCACAGTTAAGTGGGATCCTCCCAGAGACCCCCCCCCCCGCCCCCCTCCACACGCTGTCCCCGGTCCCGGAGGAAGGAGGCCACCCATTTAAGGGCAGTCCCCCCAACCCCAGAGCCGGCTAAACGGTGGGTCAACAGTGCATGGTCTACGGTATCAAACGCTGCTGTTAGATCTAACAGAACAAGCAGGTCTGATCCACCCTGGTCCAGCTGGCAGCGAAGTTGGTCTGTAATGGCGACAAGCATGGTCTCCGTCCCATGCCCAATACGGAAGCCAGACTGGAAGGGATCAAGTCCAGCTGTGTCTTCTAAGAACCGCTGCAGCTGATCCGCTGCTGCCCTCTTAATCACCTTGCCTAAGAAAGGCAAGTTGGAAACAGGCCGGTAATTGGAGGGAGCCGAAGGGTCTAAATTCGGCTTCTTCAGCAGCGGTCATACCATAGCCTCTTTCAATCCCCCTGGGAAGACTCCTTGCTCAAGGGAGCTGTTGATAATCTTTCCCAGGGGGCCTCGTAGCCCCTCCCGGCAAGCTCTGACAAGCCAGGAGGGGCACGGGTCGAGGGAGCAGGTAGTTGGTCTAGCTGCAGCAAGTAACTTATCGACAGCTGCTGCGTCCAGTAGTTGGAAACGGGTGAAGGTGGGCCGGCCGAGTGGCGGCGGGGTCTCGAGTTCGCTAACTGTATCAAGAGTGGCTGGAATATCCCGGCGGAGAGATCTTGTCGGCAAAGTAGTTCTGAAAAACCTCAGCTGTTGGAGCCAAACCCCTATCGTTTGGGACAGTTGGGATTGTTGTCAAAGACCGAATTATCTTAAAAAGTTGAGCTGGGCGTGAACTAGCCGACTCTATCAAGGAAGAGTAATAGACTTTTTTAGCTCCCTTGATAGCTTGCTCATAAACCTCTTTAAACTGTTTATAAGCCGATTTCGATGCTCCGTCGCGGAGGCTCCGCCACACGTCCTCTAGCTGTCTCTTCCTCCGTTTCATCGCCCGTAGCTCCTCAGTTTTACCAAGGCGAGCGATTTCTACGTTGGAGGAGAGCGCGCCTGGGGGCGATCTCGTCAAGGGCAGCAGAGAGACTGGTGTTCCAGCATTCCACTTGCCCGTCGACTGAGTCGCTGGGGTGTTCCCAACCCCTTAGAGCATTCAGGAACCTAGTGGGTTCCATAAGTCTCTTCGGGAGAACCAGAATAGGTTCGGCACCCTTACCGGGAGGGGAGGCCATTTCCAGACGGACTTCCAGGACACTGTGATCTGACCATGGAACCTCCGTTATGGAGGTTGGGATCACGCAAATTCCGGCAGCGAAGATCAAATCTAGGGTGTGCCCGGCCTGATGCGTGGGGCCGGTTTTGCAGAGTGAGAGTCCTAGTGCCTCCATGGTAGACACTAGGTCCATGGCTGCTGTTGAGGGGGAGGTGGTATCAGCGTGGACATTGAAGTCCCCCAAGACAATAGGCTTAGGGAACCTCAATGCCCACTCCGACACCACCTCCAGCAGCTTAGGTAGGCTCCCCATTGGCGCGTTGGGTGCACAGTACACCAACAGGAAGGCTACACTCCCACTGAGGTCCCACACCAGGCCCACACATTCCATTCCGGGAATGTTCGCTGTCGGAATCATCCTGGAATTAAAATTGTCTCGGCTGAGGATGGCGACCCCCCCCCAAACAACAATTTAAAAACTACATTTCCCAGCGTCCTCTGCGGCCGCCAGCGAATCCCATTGGCCAACATTGGCCCACACAAAATGCAGGGAGGTTGAGTTCCCATAGTAACGGTGGGCGGAGCCAGCCAAGGCTAGGATAGAATGCTGAGTGATTTGAGTTTAGTCAGTTGGTGTTTGTGGGTTAAACTGTCAAGGCCAAGCTCTAGGAGGGAGCTCCCTTCCCACACCCGAGAAACACAATCCAAAAGACCAAGCCAGCACAAAATACCACACATGACAGCCACACAACTCGCGATGCCTACCTCTACAGACCCACAACACAACAGACACACAACACACACAACGCATACATACCACTGCTAAACAGAAACCTACACAGTACAACCAACTAACACAGGAGGACATAACAACTACCAGGAGGACATAACACAAATAGGGCACCAGGGACACAGGCACCACTGACAAACACATACCGCTGGAATAACACAAACTTGCAACCCCCCCCCCAGACACTACTCCAACACAAAAACCCACCCCAACCAAAATTCACAACAAACACCACTGGCAAAAGCAACACCCCCTCCACATCACAACCAGCACAAAGCCAGACTGAGACAACTATTTCACCACAACACACACAAACTCATGGCACTGACCTTCAAAGCTCGGCAAAGAACCGGTCCAGCCTATTTGGGCGAGCGGCTCCCAGACCAACGCAGTGAAAAACCACCGCGTACAATGAATGGCGACTGTATAGTCATCCCAGGGGTGAGAGAGGCCCGGCTGACAAAGACCCGACAGAGAGCCTTTTCTGTGGTGGCCCCCGTGATCTGGAATACGCTCCCGCCCGCCCTCAGGGCCACATCGGTCCCAGCCAGTTTCCTATCTGGCCTGAAAACCTGGCTTTTCCGCCAGGCGTTTGGGGACTGAACTATCTAACCTGGAGGCCGAGCCCTCTGTGGTTCTCGGTATCTGTGTCTTTAACTGATGTGTTTTTAAATGATGTAAGTCGCCCGGAGCACCATGGTGAGGGCGACTCACAAGTATTAAAGTTATTATTATTATTATTATTATTATTATAAATACACCCCACAAATACCTGACAACTTCCCCAAAACAAAACCCAGGACTGCACTCACTACTCACCACCACACACATCTCCAAATATACACAAGTCCCAGGCACAATACTCCAGCAATTCCTACCCACACAACACAACTTCCTATCACAACCCATCCCCCCAACCTTACGTGACCCTGCACACACAACACCTACCACCACCACAAACAAAAACCAACTCCACCTATACTCCAACGACAACACAACACAACACTGCACTGATACTCTACAAACACACACAAACACCCAAAACACCCCACCCACACAAGCATTCCATAACATACTACCACCCACAATGCCACCACACACCCATTAACTCATCAAAAAAGTAATACCTACACACAACACAATACGCACATAACACAACCTTGCGTCTACTGTTCAACCCATGTGTATGCCATTCCTTCCTTCAACACCACACACCAACAACTCCACAGGACTTCAACATCCCACCCACCAGAACAACCCACAACGACACAGCCATGACCCCACCAAGACCATAACTAACATCAATTCCAACCCTTACATACTCAGACTTTCTCGCATCTCCTAAATAGGGCACAGCAACGCGTGCCGGGTACAGCTAGTAAATAAATAAAAATGTGATGTTTGTTTGTGGGATTAACACCACTCAAAAACCACTGGGCGAATGGACACCACGTTTGGTGTCTGGACCGTTCGCAGTCTGGCTTCAGGCTTGGGCACAGTACCGAGACGGCTTTGGTCGCCTTGGTGGATGACCTCCGCAGAGAGCTGGACAGGGGGAGTGTGACTCTGCTCGTTCTCTTGGACATCTTAGTGGCTTTCGTTACCGTCGACCACGGTATCCTTCTGGGGAGACTCGCTGAGATGGGACTTGGGGGCACGGTTCTTCTGTGGCTCTGTTCCTTCCTGGAGGGTCGTTCCCAGTCGGTGAAGCTGGGGGATTCCTGCTCGGACCCCTGGCCTTTGACCTGTGGGGTCCCGCAGGGATCTATTTTATCCCCCATGCTATTCAACATCTACATGAAACCGCTGGGCGAGGTCATCCGGAGTTTTGGAGTATGGTGCCATCTCTACGCAGATGACACCCAACTCCACCCAACTCCACTACTCCTTTCCACCAGACTCCAAGGAAGCCCCTCGGATGTTGGACCAGTGCCTGGCTGCTGTGATGGTCTGGATGAGGAGGAACAAGCTGAGGATCAATCCTGATAAGACAGAGGTCCTCCAGGTCAGTCGCTCGTCTGACCGGGGTATTGGGTGGCAACCTGTGCTGGACGGGGTTACACTCCCCCTGAAGTCACAGGTCCGCAGTTTGGGGGTTCTCTTAGACTCAGCGCTGACGCTTGATGCTCAGGTGTCGGCGGTGGCTGGGAGAGCCTTCGTGCAGTTAAAACCTGTGCGCCAACTGCGACCATACCTCGTGAAGTCTGACTTGACTATGGTGGTCCACGCCTTGGTTACCTCTAGACTGGACTACTGCAATGCGCTCTACGTGGGGCTTCCCTTGAAGACGGCCCGAAAACTTCAGCTTGTCCAACGCTCGGCGGCCAGATTAATAACTGGGGCTGGGTACAGGGAGCGGTTGACCCCCCTGTTTAAAAAGCTCCACTGGCTGCCGTTTATTTTCCGGGCCCAATTCAAGGTGCAGGTGATTACCTACAAAGCCCTAAACATTTTGGGACCCGCCTACCTTTGCGACCGGCTCTCCCCCCATGAACCAGCTTGAGCCCTTCGCTCCTCAGGGAAGGCCCTTCTTTCGCCTCCACCAGTCTCACAGACTTGGTTGGTGAATACTAGGGAGAAAGCTCCCCCGACTTTGGAATTCCCTCCCGAGAGAGATCAGGAACGCCCCTTCACTGGAAGCCTTTAAGGGTCAACTAAAAACATGGTTTTTCCGCCTAGCCTTTGGAGACTAGATCCTTCAACGCCCGGTTTCTTTTTGGATTTCCTTCCCCTTTCTGACTCTTCACGTTCTGGTCCTACTCCATTTATCTCCCCCAGTTTTTAAATATCTTATATGTACATGTGGTCCGCCCTATCATCTTTGTTTTTGCTGTTTTAAATGCATTTGTTATTGTGTTTTGATTAGATGTATTTAATTTAAAGTGTTAATGTTTTTATTGTGTCTTGTTTTGATGTCTGATATTTTGTATTTTATTTATTTATTTATTTATTCGGTTTTATATTCCGCTCCTCCCTGCAGGCTCGGGGCGGATCACAGCAACACTCGATAAAAACAACAAGATACAACAATGTTAAAAGACCACAAGGGTTACAAATTCTAAAACTCAACACATGGTCATACAATACATTTCCGGGATTAGCCAAAAGCGAGTGCGAAGAGGGCAGTCTTTTGTGATTTGTGGTTTGGGCATGGCCCCATGTAAGCCGCTCCGAGTCCCCTTCGGGGAGAGGGAAGCGGCTTATAAATAAAGTATTATTATTATTATTATTATTATTATTATTTGGACACAAGGCACCTATTGGGCCAAAGAGTGACCCTCACTCATGAAAAGACTGGGAAGCACAGCGGAAGAGACTTAAAGAGCCAAAAACCAAAAATTACATTACAACGCATGAGCAAAACCACACACACACACACACACACACACACACATATACAGTAATCTATAGTCACACATATATACACACACAAAACATATATACACAGACTGGGCCACGGCAACACATGGCAGGGGACAGCTAGTAAGTGTGTGTGTGTGTGTGTGTACATGAGAATCCTAGAGTTGGAAGGGATCCGAAGGGCCATCTGCAATGAAAGGAAGGCACCATCCAATCCCTCCTGACAGATGACCATTGAACCATAGATAGCTGCCCATAGATATGATAGATAGACTAGATAGATAGACTAGATAGAGAGATAGAGAGGGTTTTGGAAAGTCGGAGATAGCAGCCTTCTTCAAGCCTTCACTGGTTATCTGTTATGGACGTAATTGCTTACTGTATTGTATATGTTGTTGTTTCTGTTTTATTTACTGTTTTGGGTTGTTGGGCCTGGCCTCATGTAAGCCGCCCCAAGTCCCCATTGGGGAGATGGAGGCGGGGTACAAATAAAGTGTATTATTATTGTTATTATTGCTTTGCAGCCTTCCAAAGACCGTGGGGGCCATGAAGAGAGTGAAGGCCAAGGGGAAGGCAAGGTGGGGGTCCTCCGCCTGAAGGAAGGCACACTTTGCCTCCTTAGCCTCCTCTCCTGTGGCGAGGGAGGAGGCTTGCCTCTCGCATTCGCTGTGTCAGTCATGTGTGTGTGTGCGGCCGTGTGTATGCTTGGCTTCCGAAGCAGGTATGGCCAGCACCTCCACTAGGAAGGCTTGGATTTTTTCCCTTCACAAGGAGGGGGGGTGGGGCCAGGGAAGTTGTTTCTGCGCATGCGCTGTATCATCTTCCAGGTTATTGGAGGGGGTGTGTGTTAAGTCCTTGACTCTGTGCTTTCTTGTGTTTTGGTGAGTGATGGTCACTCATTGAGTCGATAGGTGCATTGTGTCCAAATTCCATGTCAATTCATCCCGTAGTTTTGGAGTTATGAGGTCCCCACAAACAATACATAGATTCTATGATTCCTTTGCCATGTCTTGGCGCATGCTATTGTTTCCTGCCCGAGCGAAGCCCAGGTGAGTGAAGTCATGAGTTCGAAGCCAGCCCGGATCGGAGTGAGCTCCCGACCAAAATTGTGTAGCTTGTTGTTGACCTTTTCAACCCAAAAAACAGTTGCATCTGTCACGTAGGAAATTTAGACGCCACCGATGTGTGGGGAGGCTAATTCAACTGATTTACGAGGCCATAAAAATCTTCAGGAAGTATGCAAAGAATGAGGAAGCGGTAGCTCCCCTGGTGGCCAGAAGCTGTAAATGTGAAATAGCCTCTGAGTGTCTGTCTATGTATGTTGTGTGTCTATAGCATTGAATGTTTGCCATGTATGTGTACATTGTAATCCGCCCCGAGTCCCCTGCAGTGGGGTGAGGAGAAGGGCGGAATAAAAATACTGTAAATAAATGAATAAATAAATGAATAAATAAATAAATAATAAGGAGCTCACCTTGAGGGCGCGCACGTGCTGGTGGCAGGGCCCGGTACTCACGATCTCGTAGAGCCGCTTGATGGCGTCCCTGGCCAATTCCCAGTGTTCCTCATTGTAGGCTTCGATGGCGTTCAGGACTTGCTCCTCATCCTTGTTCCCCGTCACCTGGCAGGGTTTGGAGGCAAAAACAGATGGAATACTCCCAAATGGCTCTCTTCTACCTCGGGAGGCCTATGGTAGAAGACAGTATGGGGAAAATAAATGGTTAAGCTATGACATGCTTTTGACTTCCGGGTCTGCTTCAATGGAGGAGAGTCAGGCTGCATAGAGCTCCCGGAGCGCAGCCGGCTTTGGTGGACGGTCGGGTAGAGCAGAGCTCCCTTCCCTCGCCGGATCGAAGGCGAGAGAACAGCGAAACCGCAAGGGGGTGGCCGACGGCCCAAAAGGGGGCCCTCTCCTCAAGATATATATAACCCCCGAGGTAAGGCGGGCCGTAACCACAGCGCGCAGGCCTTTGACCCAGCACATCTCCTACCTAGCAGACCCACAGCCAAGAGAAGAGAAAGAAAGAAAGAAAGGAGAGAAAAGTCCAGCCGGTGGGGGGAAGACTTCTCTGAGAAGAAGGAAGGACTAATCTGAAGGGTAAGAGAGAGACCAAGCTGATCAAAGTAAACAAGTGAGATTGTCTAAATCCAACTATAATATAACAACTACAAAAGGTGGAATGACTGTTTTATCAAAGGGAAGCTAGGACTGGGAATATCCAAGTGTAACAACGGGCAACTGTACAAGGACGAAGGGACCAAAAGCGCCAGACATTAAAGTACAGTTAAATACCAACAGTAATAAATGGCGGGTGGACCTCGAGCCGGGGTGTGAAAGGGCTTGGGAGGAGGATAGAAGAGGACGCTGACCTTGAACAAACACACAGAATTGATAAGACAAGGGACTCAAGCTGGGAGTTACCTGGCCTTGAGCCTTGAGCCGACGAGAAGGACGCATGCGCCTGGAGGAGGGAGCCGCCTGAAGAAAGGAGGCGAAAGAAGGCGGGGGCGAGAAAACAGAAGCGACGGACGGACGAAGTCCCGGGAAAGTCCCGCGAGAGCCTGAGGGAGAACTAGACCAAGGGGAATATAGAGCAACTACAGGGTAGAGTGCCCGCCCACGAGGAGACGGAGCGCCTCCGGGTCGAAAAGTGAAGGTAGAGCTAGTAACAAGGAAGAAATCACAGAAAACTCAGAGAAGCAGAGAAAGGAGAGAGA